>JAXQQM020080041.1:0-172724 GCA_034641835.2 Pinus albicaulis | reverse complement strand
GTTTCAAAAAAAATTGCATCAAATCTTTTCACTAACCTCTTAGTGAACTTTGCATAAGTAGATAAATTTACATGCTTCAAGGAAGAAGTTTCATAAAACCACAAGGCATAAGCCTTAACTTCAAGATGCAGTGCTGCTACTCTAATGGTTTCATCTTCTGAAACTTGGTGTTGCTACAAATAGGTTTTTAGCTTCTTCACCCAAGCCCTAGTTGAACATTTAGGTGACCCATCAAAAGTAGGTAGAGAGAATATACCCACATCATGTTGCTTGCACCTCTTTCTTCTATTGTGATTGCTAGGCATTCTATCCTCCTTGATCTTGCAAAACCCTTAGAAGTTTAGATGATATTTGAACCTCTGAGATTGAGATTCATACTCTTGAATATAGTCACCAAGAGTCTCCTCCTTTGGTACATCTCCTTCCTCCATCTCTCTTGCTATGAATGTAGGCATAATATAGCGTTGTAGATATGATTGTGTGGCTGAATTATCACACCCATAATATGAAGAACTGGAGCTTTCTTCATGTGAAAATATTTTAGAGGGATCTTCATGTCTTTCCCTCCTCATTCCCTTGATTTCTCTTTTAAGCTCATGCATAGCATGGAGAAGAAATTTTGAAAACTTTTTTCCCTCCATTTCTCCAAATAATGGAGACTTGCCCTTGTCTCTTCTGTAAATTTTCTCTTTTATGTGACAAGCTTCTTCCTCTTTTGATAACATTGATGCAATGTATTAACAGGCTAAGCCAAGATTATGCTCTGATACCACTGTAATATTCCCAATTGGGAAAAGCAGGAATATAACTCATAATTATGGAAATAGCAGTAAGTATTAACACATTACATGTGAGCCAAATGATATATACATGGTATTATGTATAACAACAATAAATAAGTACAAGATCTTGGGGATCAAGCCCCTCAAGATAGGCAAAAGAAGCCTCCAACGCCAAAATTCACCCAAAACATGTAATACACTACTACAGAAAGTACTGAAAGCAAGAACAATGTAGTTTTAGTTTCTAATACTGTAGGTAGAACATATATATATATATATATATATATATATATATATATATATAGATATATATATATATATATATATATGGATCTAATAATATCATGCTCATGCAGGGCCAAAAATGGAGATCTATGCTCCTCAACACTTTTCCAAGACAACCCAGGATGGGTTTCCGGAAATACACTAAATATGAATGGTGGATCTAAATCCCTATGGCTAAATATGCACTGCAACTGAATCACATAGAAGGAGGTGGTTGAATCTGATGTAGATCTAAAAGAAATCCTCCAAAATGAATCTCTCAATGAAGGGTTGATCTCTTCAATGGAAATCAAACTAATGTTGTTGAGGAAACTACTACTTATGAGGAGAAGAACCATGTGTGGAAGGATTTTAGAGTGCTCATAATGATCTAGTATTGTAACCATGGCTTTTATGCAAAAAACCCATAAAATCCCAGAAATGGTTTGGCCATATTTTAACTTTGGATTTTCAACCAATTTTTGGTTGCCCACTACAACAACTCACTAAAATAACACAGATATGGACTGGAAATGCACTGTAGGGGATAAAATCACCTTGGCCTAATGAAAAATATATCAAATAATCCCAAGGGGCTCCTTTACTGGCCTCCCAATGGAAGGAAACCTTCATTGCAAAACTAGCTTAGAAAACACCCAATGCAATCTTCCACTACTGCACCCTACAACTTAACACATCTCTCAACAGAAATTGTGTTGTACCACAAGAATAAATCTTGGCCTGAAGCCTGAATGTGGAAATATATTGCAAAATATATTCCTATGATGCTTCTCAAGGATAGAGGTGGGATTCCCGATCAGGAACACCCTATGCTAAACAACACCGCAATCTTAGCTAAAAAACTGAAGAAAGCTTATATGTCTAAACATACCATATAATCAAAACATAAAAATATCATAACATGAATAATGTGGCTGCCATCCTATTCCTTTTATAATAAATGAGCTTCCAAACCCTAAGCCCCATCCATTAATGACACTACTTACATGTAATGTGTCTCCATTTAAAACTGCGGTGTCCCTCATTGAATGCCACTCCTCCATGAAAACGCTATTGATTTGGTCAAGGTTGACCTAGTCCACATGATTTATCCCATTTTCACACCTAAGGGTGCTTTATTAAGCTGAAAATATGATCCACTTTCACATGAGAAGTGGTTCTATTCGTAATAAATAGATTTATGGGTCTCCCTACCCACTTATTCATCAAACAAGAAAGAAAAATTAGATTTTAATATTCCAATTAGCTACATGTTAATTTAGGAATATTATAGTTATAGATCATATCAGAGGAGGAGTATTTCATAACTCCTTTATAAATGTAATTTGAAAACAATTACGATACATAAGAGCTCTGATGTATGTTAGAATTTGAACGTTTGACTCCAAAATGACCATGCTAAAGTTTTCTTCCACGTTAGTGAAGATTTAAATGTAAAATATGGCTAAGTGAAAAATTGTTTATCAAAGTATATGAGGGCCATGCTAGAAGTGCACCCTGATCTCTTCAAGAAATTGAGAAGGATGGAGAGCCATGTTATGTGTGTAGACAAAATTCATGAGTGGTCTCCTTGAGTTTGCAGGTTAACTGAGATTTAATTCTCACTACGTAGAATGATCAAATGCCCATTTTAGTGTTTATTGAAGGTGAAACGACATAATTCAATCTAGATCAGATGACATAATGGAGAACCATGTAGGATTAATCTCGGGAAGTGTGAATGGTAGTGTGGATGGAAAATAGAGGCAACATCTAGCAGAGTGCAGTAGAGGAACAAAACTAGTGACTTCCATTGAGAAATTTGGGGGAAGTAGCATTGTGTTGAGAAGAGCCAAGTGGATGTATTTTTAGCCATGTGCACATTCTATGTGAGGCCAAGTGAGCATGTTATGCAGAGAAAGGTTGAGAGTTCCTAAGAAGAATAAAGTGACCGCAAAAGAGAGTCAATGTTGTTGTCTGAGAAGAGGTCGAAGGTGCCTGTGCAGAGGGCCTAAAGCAATGTGGTTTTGTGGTGTGAAAGACCAAGAGAGCATATTGATAGAAGGGGCCAAGTGTTGAAGGCATGCCTTTGAGAGTAGAAGTTCGAGAGATGAATTTCTACTGAGAGCAGAGGAATGAAAACAACGAGCTACTGTAAAGAGATAAAATATCATAGCTTAATGTATGTTATTGAGAGTATAGAGCCGATGAGAGTTTGGTGTTGCAGTGTGTGTGCAGAGGTCAGAGTGTTGTGTGAGCCAAGGAATGTGGTGAACATATCTAATATTAGGTAGACTGACTTCCAAATACACTAAACATTAGTTCATATTTGAGTGTGGGTTGGAGCCTACATATCGGAAGTTGGCACTTCCATCTCTGCTGGGTTCTTGAGAATGCTTGGGTGTTGGTGCCTCCTGCAAGCTGGTGCTTGCATAAATACAAGGAGATGCAAGTTAGTTCTTGAAAAAAATATATGAATTTGTTACTTCACATGGTGCTTCTGGGAAGCTGGATAGGTGTCTACAAAAGGAGGGAGTTGGTGTTTCGTCCTAGTGGGTGCTAGCAAACAATCAAAGGGAGTTGGTGCTTCTTGTGGGTGTTGGCTCACAAAAAAATTGATGTAATAGAGTAGGTTCTCTTATTGTACATAAATAACAACAACAAGATTTGGTGGTTTTTTCCCGAAAGGGATTCCACATAAAAACCTTGTGTCTCATGTGTATTCTGTTCATGGTGTGTGTTTGTATGTTGATTTCAAATTTCTGCCACATGATATTTTTTTGTTGGTTATATGGATGGTTTTCAAGTTTGAATGAAATATAGTTGAAGTTAACCCTAAGACTTATTCACCCCCCTCTGAGTATTAACATTGTTTCCAACAATCAGTATTAGAGCCTGGTTACTTTAGTTATAGCTTAATCACTAGAATGTACATTAGAAGGAAATAATGGCTAATGAAGTTTGTCTAACAATAGAAATTCTATTTTTAAATGGATCAAACTATGATATCTAGAAGATAAGAATGGAATCCTACATGATGATAGTTAATGAAGACATTTGGTTGACTGTGATATATGGAGAGAGGGATGAGTTCAATACATAAGCCAATGAAATAATCATGAAAAGTTTGTCTAAGACATATACTGATAAAGTGAGTAATTATGAGTCAACAAAGGAAATGATAGACATACTTCAATGTCAATATGGATGAGAAAGTTGCGCACCTCAAGAGGAGGTCGAAGAACCTTCCACTCAAGTATTGAACCTGAATCTGTGAAGGATGTTGATAATGAGAAGAAGAGGAGGAAGAATATTACAAAGGCATCTCAAAGGAAATATGCTCAAGGTATTTAAGAATAAAATGTAAGGCCATGCTACTTAGGAGGTAAGCTATTACCTGGTGATAAATTCAAAGAAATATTCCATTCATTATATAAATGTTCATGTGGATATCCATTATATAGATATCCATGCATCTAGTAGTAGTAATGAATATAGACCTAATTTAGTAACAATAGCCAATGAAGGTACCTCAAAGGAAGAAGAGAGATCCAAGTTTTTCTCATCCATAGGAGAAAATAAGAGTACCCCAAGTAGTGATGAAGAAGGGATACCCCTTAGACCTGTGGAAGACTCCATGGAAACATATATCATTTTAGATAATTGTGGTCACTCAACTAGCACCTACGATAGTGAAGAGAAGGATTTGAATGAAAGGATCTACTTTAGAAAGAAGTTGGTTTTTTCTCTAAAGGAGATTAAGGACCTATCAGATGAAAATCTCAAGCAAGAGGAGAAATTGAAAATTTATGATCTTGAGAATGAAAAGTTGAGAAAAAAAATAGTAAATCTTAATGCTCAACAAGAAGAGGCTAGCAGGCTAAGTGGCTTGTTGACCAATCAACTAACTAATAGATAAGCTTACTATGAGAGAATACAAAGTGAAGTAGTCTCATTGAGACATGAACTAGAAAGGGAAAGTGAAGAGTTTTCTCAATATCAAAAGCTTGAGGAGAGAAAAAAGTTTTGGATGATATTTTTACGAAGAAAATATCCCCTCTCATAAAGGCTAGATTGGGTTACAAAAAATAAACAAACTCCAAAAAGGCAAAGGCTCAAATTTCAACCACCCAAGTAAGGGTAGTTGAAGGTTACAATAATAAAAAGGGAAAATAGGTTGCTGGAAAACAACATCAACAAAGAAAGAATCAACAATAAGAGAAGAAAATGCAACAATAGAAGGATAAGAAGCATAAACAAGTAAAGAAGAAAAAGAGATCCACACAACTACAAGAAATAATTCAAGCCATCATTTTAGACAACCATGGAAGGCACATAATGAACCAACAAAGGTACTTTCCCCCTCAAGGAAAAATCCCTCAGGGTAACGGTTTCTTCAGTCCTCAGAAGCCTTTTTATGGATATTTTTTTTCTTGGAATAATTTTGGACAGAAATCCATAGACTCTAGATGGCATGCCAGAAAACAAGATATGTTAGGTAGCAACAAACCAAGAATGAACCTTGGGCACAAGGAAGTAGGCTTCATGCATGGGAAGTCGAAGCATGCATCCCAGATGATGCAATGAAAGGAATTCAAGCATGTCTTCAATTATTTGAGTAAAGAGAGCATGTTGAATAATGGAAGGAAAAATAATCAAGGTGTTAGCTTGTCTCTGAAGAAAAATTAGAGGAAAAGTAAGAAAACCCTTTCTAAGTGTCAACTGTAATGAGCTCAAGATTCAGGTATGGAAAGTGAGAAAAAATAACCCAATTACCATTATCCTGCAAACAAATAAAAATTGAAGCAAATCGGTTTGGGTGTAGAGAGAGGACTTGAAGGAGAAGATTCCTATAGCCATTCACAACCAAGAGAAATACAAAACATGGGAAAATAATAAGCTAGACATAAATTCTCTTTTCAGATCTCAACCATTGAAGGTTTGGACAAAAAGGAATATGATCTTCTCAGGGGGATTATATCCTCTGTTTATTTCACTAAAAGGCGATAATGGCCTCAAGGGAGGCTGAAGAAGTCATATGCATGAAGCTATAAAGAATAAACAGAAAGGTGTATCTAATTGTTGAAAGTATGGGCGAGTCCCCTTGCTGATTTTTGTGATGAATTTATTTGTTTTGAATGTGTGTGTGTGTGTGTTGAAAAAGAGATGAGAGTGTATCCATCTAGGTTTTATCAGGAGTACACAACAATATACTATGTTGTGGGAAGAATAAGATGAGTTGCAACAGAAGTGTAGAATGTTAGGAGGCCCACAGTTAAGTTAGGTCCAGAGGATCAGTCCCTATGCAGAAGAAAGGAAGTGAGTGCAAGACATGAGAGAGCATCGGATCAGGGGGAGCTACTTTGATAGCATTAGCAGGAAACAATTGTCAGCCTTAGGAATAAATATTGTTGAGTAAATGAAAATTTTACACCTTGGATGGAATACTCTTATGTAATTTAATTTGTGAATTTGATTATGCCTAGCAATCTTATGTTCATGAACACACTTGGTATAAGTTGTGTGTGCAACTTAAATTTCAATTGGTATTTCTATGTCAGTTGATAGTTTGGGTTCATATGGAGTAACCTTGTGTGCAAGTGAGAATTTATTTATGAAAAAAAACTATAAGAGTTTTCCTGGTACATTGTTCAATTTGTATCAATTTTTTTGTGTAATTGGTATTATTCAAGAAAGATCTCACATTTCAAGAATTGTGATATCATGGAGAGAAGAAGTGATTGATAATCTCAGGAGAAGTCAACATAGAGGATGATGCAACAATATCGGTGAAGACCAAGCCGAAATGCATCATCACTGATTGGTATTTGCAGCAACAACAATGCCATGAGCAGATTAATTGGTATCATTTTTCTTTTTAACTAATAAAAAAGATGCATTGGAAAGAGAGTATTCAGTCAGCAACCATAAGGTGTCAAAAATTGTAGGCATTCAAATAAGAGGAAGTATATGTTCAGGGGGAGCATATCACGCATGTCCAGTATATAGAGCAACAACTAGACCCTCGTCATTGAAAATCGATGATTGCATGGGGGAGTAAAAGAAGCTTGTAGCCCTTTTCCATTGATGTCAAAAGGGGATAGAATTAATGGATAATATATGATGACCCATGTAGATGAGATAAATCCATTGGTGGCTCATGCTAGGAGAAGTGTGGAAGCAACATGAGGATTGGAAAAATGAAAGTGGAGGTGTGTTGAGATGTTTCCATCAGTGGAAATGGGGGATATTTTGGAGAGTTGGAATTGTTTGGATGGCTAGTGGATGCACGCGTGTTGGCATTTATTTCAATATTCATGTTGGGATATTATTTGGGAAGTTGGAATTTTCTGAATATTGGAAATAGTTTTGGCATTGATGTCAACTAGACTAGCATTAATGTTTATGGTAACAGAAGTTGGTTTTGATGCCCCTAGTATAGCTCTGATGGTAATTTGGATAAATTTTATATGTTAGATGTGTCAAGATCAAGGGGAGTCCTATGGTTGTCACAGTGTCTGGTAGATAATCACCATAGTAAGAGGATTATTGGAGCAGACATAAAATTATGACTATGGTGGTTGGGAGTCCAGGTTCTAAGCACAAGAATTAGAGTCAAGGTGAAAATAATGGAAGAGATTTTGCAACACTTTTTTAGGTAGAAAATGGGCTCAAAGTGAAAATCAGACCTTCTCCACTAGAAATTTCTCTCAAATATATTTACAATGGTATGTGGAAGTCTACAAATAGCCTCCTATATCAAGAGTTATTCCCAGTCAAATTTTGGTGACTTAAGCCATGAAACCAGAGCTAAAAGGTGATTGGAGGAGTCTTGGAACTTAACCAAAGTTGGCAGTAGTGCCAAAATCAATGAAAATTGTGACAGAACCTCAAAGCTTTGGAAGGCTCAAAATCTAGGGACCTCAGAACTTTGTAACCTCAAAGATATTCCCTTTAAGAAAAGTTCTGATCTAACATTGGAATTCCGAAACTTGACAGGGATTTGGAAGATGACAAAAGTAGGAAGGGGAAGATGTTCTAACTAGTCAACATCGAAGATGATCAAATGATAATCTGAAGGATCCACAACACCCATGGAAGTTAGTATATCTTTTTGTTGATAAGGGAACGACTGGAGGAGTTCCAACATTGAGATGGTAGCAGGAGATTTCACCAAATCATCTACTATATTATACGAATGGGCAGCTTTTCCAGAAGCAGTATTTCAACGCAATGGTCCCTTGGGGATATTGGTATGAACCTCTGCCTTAGGAATATGGATCTATAAAGGACTATTGGTTTTCGAAAGAGGCTTTGTGGAACCTAAAGAAGGGGGCTTGGGGGTAGACGTAGCAGGAGGCTTGTTGTACTGACGGGACTAAGTCTGAAGGGAGCAGCCACGATAGTTCCTGTTGCAGTCCCACTAGTAGTATTCCCAACATTAGGGCAGGGGATACCACCAACGTTAGGTCTTGAACCAGACATGGTGAATGTGAGAAGAGGAGAACCAGGGATAGAACTAGAATGGGAACCCAATGAACCAGAAGCAGAGTCAGAATGGGTACTTGGTGGAGGATTAAATCGAATCCTATGCGAAGGAGTAAGTCCTCCTAATGGAAACTGAGGATGAAGTTCAAGAATTCTCCAGGATAAATGCCTTGGGGGCATAATGATGAAAGAAAAAACACGGATCACAAAAACGAAGGGAGATCAACAAGGGAAAGGAGGTACAAGATTAAATGATTACAATCTCGAAACAAGGGCAGAGAGGTGTGTGATCAAATGATTACAATGTTATAGTCTTGGCCTAGAGGTGTAAACCAGGATCCTTTCACTTAGTGTGTGCGTGTTATGTGTGTTAATTTTAATTTTAAAACCCAGACGTGTGTAGAGAAAAATAAAAAAATTGTTGTATAACTGTAAATAAATCTTCAAATAACAGTAAAGTAAACTGAATATAACAAAAAATAAACAGCTAAAGATGCATCAATCTAAACCCAAGGAGGTGGGCTTCCCAACAACTAGTCTATGGGTGGGAAAAAAACTAGTCAAAACACACAAAAATAGCCAATGGATCCAAAGTCAGGAGGGACAATGATCTAAAGGTCAGAAATGTTGAAAATAGGTGCAGAAAACAACAAAAAACCAGAGGGAAAAGTGTTGCAAATGTGGTGGCGAAAGGCTACAATCTAAAGGGAAATGGAGGGGACCCTAGAGGATGACCAAAAAAAACTGAAAAGAGGTGTTTTGGATGGATAAATAACCAATATGAAATGGATCTAAAGGGAAAGGACCAGATCTGAAAAAAATGGCTGAACACAGTGAAATCTCAGACGACCTACTTCAGCAAAACTCTTCCTAGAAAGGTGGAAGCGTATTGAACCCGTAGGGGCTAGGTTCCTACTTCGACGAGTAAAACAGAGCAAGTATAGGTCCAATATGGGTGGAGATGGAGGTTAGACAACCCTGAATAGTAGCCCAGACAAACCCATAAAAATATCAGAAAAATTCTTGCAAAAAGTACAGGTAACATTTTCTGACCTGTTTTTCGTAGAGGTCACAGGTTTTAGATATTTTTCATCATCCTAGAGGTTGAGGTTATAGGTTTTGGCCCAAAATGTGTGACCTACACTTTCGACATTCTCGGGAGCAGGTTTCAGAAAAAGTGTCGTCTCAGCGGCGGCTGATACCTGTCACCTGCACAATAGGTCCAAAAAAACACGGAAGTTATAATTTCTACTATTTTATGGTTTTAAAGGTTAAAAACAACATCAAGAAAAGAAAAAAGAGAAGCTAAAGAAAAACCCTAGGGTTTGAAGCAGCTGGTCATGTAGGGATCTAAAAAACGATAATGGTCGAAATCATAAACCCTTGTGGAGTTGCCAGTTGGAGGATTAATTCTAATCGTAAGCGTACCAAAAAAGCTTACTTTAGCTGTGTATAAAAAACAACCTTAACATTAATGAATGCTGAAAAGTTCTTTAGATCTGCAGTTAGTCGACCAAGACAAATGCTACAAAAATCCAGAACTATGTTGTTAAATTTATTAAACAACAAATAATAGGAGTTTCACCATGCATCCAATGAACAAGACAATAATATTTTTTTAAATTTTTTGTATTTATGACACCTGGGAAGGGAACATAGAAAGATGTTACTAGTTCCCCTCAATGGGATGGGTTCTTGTATGTCCTCAGCGCTTCATATCTAATATCTCTCTCTCTCTTGATGGTGTAGAAAACCCAAACAAAAAAATGGAACTCAAAGGGAGCTCACAAGCAAAATGGTAAAATATGACAATGATGGAGGATCAAAGTTAGACCAAAAGTATAGATTCGGAGTGATCTTTAGGTAAATAAAGGTAATGAACGAATGGAAAAACCCTTCTATTTATAACAAAATATTGAGTTATTCTAGATATTGGTGCATAATTAAAATATTATTAACCAAATCTAGATCCAACTTTTATGGAATATTTTATTATATTTGTTGGAGGGAAAATAATTTGAATTTGTTCAAATCCATTTATTTGTAAATAATAGATAAATAAATGATTTATTTATTATTTTAATAAAGTGGTTGAGTAAAAATTAAATAAATAGAGATTTATTCAATTATTTATAAATGATTTAGTCAAATTTAACAAGGAATATTATTTAAATAACGTTTAAATAATTATTCCTAGAAAATAATAAGATAAATAGTGATTTATCTAATTAATTTTCTTCTTTTGGGTTAAATATGACCAGGAATATTAATTAAACTGTTCTTTAATTAATCATTCCTTGAGGAAAATCAAACAAATATGGATTTATTCAATATTTCCTCATGGGGTTTCCTCTTTAGACCATAGACAACTTAATAAATTAAGGATTACTAAGTTATTTTCATAGTGAAAGAAATTTTACTTAGGGTAAAATTGGTCTTAAATGGTGTACTTTGGTCCATCTAATAGTAATAGGCTAGATGACCAAAAAATGGTGTAACAAGGGCAGAAGAGATGAATTTAAGACCTTGAATTTCAGGACCTCGAAACCACAGCAGCAGGCGAAATCAAAGTATCAAAGGAAGGAATATTGGGACCTTGATGATTTATTTGATTGAAACCCAATATCAGAGATGGAATATCTGATAAAGCTCAGAATATAGTAACCCCGAATGTTGAGAGGTAGGAAATCAGAGTAGGACGATATCAGAACCTCAGAGTAGCCAAAATTAGAAGCAGGTTGGAGTATTGGAATTTTGGAGATTGGGACCTTGTAACTTCTTACAAATGCAATTATTTAAAATTTTCTGAAGTTCTGAGGAGAATAATTTACAAATAAATTAATTAAAAAATGAAAGGACTAAGGGACCCTTTCTCTCTCCTCCTATAGGACACATTGAAGCAGGTGATTATCCTTGAGAAGCTAATGAGGTAGATGAAATCATCATGACATGGCCGTATGGTGGACACCTGGAAGCCAGATTCAGAAATATTGGGTGGCCTAATTTGGAAATTCCAGGTCACATGTGTCACCACTGTGGAGGTGCCACGTGGAGATGATGATGATAGCATGATTTCATCTTGGAGGTCAATATTTTAGAGGTTGAAGTTATCATAACATTGTTCTAATTTCAATGTGAAACATTTACGATACAAAGAGCTCTGATGATGTTTAGCACTTGGTCATGTGGATCTAGAGGACCAAGGGCATAGAGCAGGTCTTAGCACTTGAGTGTTGTAAAGATTCCATGTGGGAAGTACATTTCGGAGGTCAAAATATCGATGGTTTTAAATCTTGTAAATCCAATGTAAATCCTTGATGAGGAAAGTTATGCTCTGAAATGTAGAGATTTGATGGTGATTTGAATTTGGTTACGAGGAAACCAATAGAACCAAGGGTGTAAAATGAGGCCTAAAACCTAAAGTGTTATGGATCATATCGAAGGTGGTGAATTTCGTAACTCTTTTATAAATTAAATTTGAAAAAAGTTTCGATACATAAGAGCTCTGATCCATGCTGGAATTTGGATGTTTGACTCCAGAAAGACCATGCTTGATATTTCTTTCACGTTAGTGAAGAATTAAATGTAAAAGATGGCTAAGTGCATAAGTTTTGATCACAATACATGAGAGTCATTCCGGAAGTGCACCCTAATCTATGTGGGAAATTAAGAAGGATGGAGAGCCATGTTATGTGTGTAAACAAAATTCATGAGTGGTCTCCTTGAGTGTGCAGGTTGAATGAGACTTAATTATCAATACAGATAATGACCAGCTACCCATTATCATTTTTTACTGATGTTGCAATGGAATAATTAAAGCTAGATGAAATGATAAAATGGAGAACCATGCGAGAGTAATATCAACCATTTTGAATGGAAGTGTGGATGAAAAATAGAGTCAAAATTGAGTAGCATTGTGGACGAAAACCAATGATTTCCATTGATAAATTTAGGAAAAGTAGCATTGTGTTGAGAAGAGCTGAGTGGAGAGATTTGTAGCTATGTGTGCGCATTGTGTGTGAGGAAAATTGAGCCTATTTTTAGAGAAATTTTATGAGAGCCTAAGTAAAACAAAGTGACCTCGAGAGAGAGTTAGCTTTGCTTTGTGAGAAGAGGGTGAAAGTGCTTGTGTAGCAGGTCGAGATTTGTTTTGTTGATGGGGCCTACATCCAGTTTCAAAGTGACTGTGCAGTCCAACAAAACCCACTATTACCGGCCCTTTCAGAAATGATCTTCTTGCATAGAGTGAAGTCTCACCCGAGGCAATATAAGGGGATGTTAGAACCATGCCTCTACATCTAGAGGGATAGAGGATTGTGGCTTTAGGTCTTTTCCTTATTTACAGAACTTCGTAGGTCAGATCTATCAGTAATGCAAGCATTTTTCAACACGTGTTGAACTTACTAACAGACTACACGATCTTAATTATTCAATCAGTCAACAAAGTAAAGAACCATAAACCAAAATACACTATTCAATTACATATCAAAACCCTTATTCAGCATAGACATTCATAAACAATAAGTAAAAGAAAAAAAAATCAATAGAAATCAGATCTATCCAACAATTATTTCATTAATAGACATATCCTTCATACATTCTATTATTTCTTAAATCTACTTGAGGCTGAAAAAGGCAGAGTTCAGGGTAACATCAAACCACGCTCATTCTGGTAGCTAGCCCTACCAGAACAGGAGAGGGCTCTCTCCAGGTCAATCTCAGCGAAACTTAATCAATAGGGCTTGAGATGAATGAAATAAAAGCTAATTTTAGGCTAGGTATATGAGTAAAGGAGTTTGATTTTGTTTTTGAGGGTTTTTGTTGGATCAAAGGGAAAGACAGTTTTAGGTGCGGGGATTAGGCCTAGTTTTTGCAGAGTTCTGATTGGGGCAAGGAAGGAAATATTTTTGATGACTTAGATTGATAGAATGGATGAATAAGAGCGGTGAGGAGCTGAAGAGGGCAAGAGGGTCTCAATATTCCTCCTCAAACAGATGAAAACATGAAAAATTAAACAAAACTGAAGGCAGAGCAAAGCAAGTTACTGAATTCCACCTTTAAACACTGATTTGTTTAATTTAAGAAGAAAGAGAAGGGAAAATGATACACATAAACATCAGTGAACTTATAGTTACAAAGAGAAACACACCATAAAAACACAGAGCCACATGGATCCCAAAAAGTGCTGCAAACCCTGGTCTATTCCTTTGCCAAAAGTGCAGAGATGAAATGTACAATGAAGTGCCAAGAAATCCCAAGTGTCCAACCCTGAAAATTACTGAGAAAATACATCATATAGAAAAGCCTAACCCATTCCCATGCCTCTAGGGGTCGATCTCATCATTCTAGGAGTTGTTTCAACCATATCTAAACTAGGAACTAGAAAATAGGCAATGAAACAACTTGCCTCTATATGGTAGGAAACTGATCCATTCACTTACATTTCACCTTTTGGTGAATGAATCTTCTAGAATGAGTAAAAATGTGCCAAAATCACATCATGGTCACGAAATTACATTAAGTTACATTAAGAGTTACATGAAAAAGTGAAACTGGTCAAAACTAGGCGAAATTTTGAGCGGTTGAGTGAAAAATAGGCCAAAATTCTCTATGCGTCGCGCCCAAAATCTCTATGCGTAGCACAAGTTTGGATCTGATTTTTAGGCCCTTCCCGAAGTCAAAATTGAGCTCATGATAGCTCGTTGGAAAGCCCTACCTGTCTACTTTCCAACCCAAATGGAATTTCTGGATTTGGTTTCCATTTTCCCCTCCAAAAGTTCAATCTCCCAACACTGCTTCCTGTGGGTGCAAAAGGTGGCATAAAGGCCATTTTTAGGGTGTTTTTGACCCTTTAGGCAACCCAGAACTTGATGAAATCCTTAGGTAATCCATGAGAATGCATAAATTTTGATAAAAAACATAGAAATGAAAATTTTTCCACCTAAAGAGTTGCCAATTATAAGCGCGCGCCAAGTGGCGCTATGCGTCGGGTAGAAAAACTTGTTTTGTGACCCCAAAAAAAAATCAAAATTGACAAAAAATTTTCCAAATTCCTTGAAATTTGGGCTGAAGGTCCCTGATCAAATGCTATACTCAGCCAAAGAAGCTTCAGCCAATATTTGGAGCCTATCATGTCTTTTGCGACGCTTCAAGTCCCTCCTCAACCTTGACTTCAGGATTTTAATCTTTGCTTTGCAAACATGCATGCGCGCCCAATAATGGTTCTTCATGTGTCTGAGCATATTATTCTCCTTTTTTTCCTTCTCCAACATCTTCTCAAGATGAATGTTGACTCTCTCAAGCCAAGTCTCTCTATCGGCCTCGATCTCATGCTCAGTGGGTGTCATCTCGGATGGGCTTCTTCAGACAGCTTGTCGGTTCTCACAGATGTTTTGCAACTCCATGATCGCCTGTTGATCCTCCAACTATTTTTTTCACTGCTCCAGATAGTTTATGATCCACTAAGCTCTCTGCAACTTGTCATTCAATGTATCGATCTCCGCTTTCTGCTCCTGAATGATCTCTCTCAGTTTTGAGCTTGGAGAGATCAAATCCTCATAAATCAATATGAAATCAGTATCACGGCCTCCTGAAGGGCCCTCCTCTTGCATAGGCCCCTTTCCTCTATCCTGTACCTGTGTTTCTGATGACGGCAACGAGACCCCTTCCACCCTGGGTGGAGATAGTACTCGTCGGGCTGCTGCAAATAATACTCTCGTGCCTCTCTGATAAGTGAAATACACTGGCACACTGATAGGCTCTGTCTCGTGACCTTCAGGCTGATGTGAAGGTTCACCTGGCTCATGAAAAATCTCCGGAGGAGGCTGAGGGGCTGTGAATAAGTCACGGGAAATGAAATCTTCCAATGCAATGCCCTGCAATCCAAGTTGATGTACCATAATTATCTTGATGAGCGCATAATAATAAATGTTGTTATGCTGCTTCTCGGGAGTCTTCTTCTGCACAAGAGTAGTCATCCTCTTGATGTTGCGGCACATGAAATACGGTATGTTCATCATCCTCACTCTTGTGAAATGCATCAATAATCTGATGTGGTATGCATAGAGGCGTGAAAACCGGCCCTCACAACTGAAGTATCCGATAATGAGTCTCATCAAATGCGCATAGGATTCCTTCATAAACATGAATGGGAATATCCTGCTGAGGTGTCTCACATAACTAGGCCTGATGTAAGGTTCATAATGCACTTTGTCCACCTGCTATCTCTTATTCCATTCTTCACCTACATTCGGTATTCCTTTTGCCTGAGAAATGGTTTCTAGTGTCAAGGTGAAATTTACAGTAGCAAGAGTTACCTGACCCTCATGCAAATGTAAAACAAACAACCGGGCTAACTCCTGATGATGCTGAATCTGAGAAATCCTCTCACAATACTGATATCATGACTGCTCTCGGAAACATGCCATGGAAAGTGGGCAGGCCTGCAACTAAGTCAATGAGGTGGGCTCTTCTCTCACATGTTTTCCACCTTGATGGGTCCTTCTTGGTGCATGCAGCTCTGTGGTAGAGTCATTGTCTTGTTCATATGATGAATCTGTGTCTGTCTCCATGGTGTTGCAAAGTATATGTCAAGTGTATGTTTGGTTTGTTGAAAATGAGAAATGAGAACTTGGTTTCTTTGTCTCCAATTGCTAAAATATGTACTAAATGGGAAAGGACTATGAGAAATATGGACAGTGGGTACAATGGAGTTTGTCAAGTGAGATTTAAAATGTAATAACAGTCACTTGACTGTATTTAGGAATCTCGGGTTTGACGATTTTTTTGCAAATGATATGGAAGGAATAAGAATAGGGACTGAAAGGATTGAGGGATAGGGATAATGGGAATGAGTGATAATGGGATTATAAGGGAATAGGATAGGGGCCTTATGATGATATGACAGTGATGAGAAGCACAGGTGAAAAATGGAATGGGAGTGTTTTGGCACCCAAGTTAAGTTTTAACACCCAAATTCAAACCCTAGGAGCAGTTTTTCACCAATGACAGGATTTATAATTTCACCAATCAAAATATTATATCCTCCCCTCCAAACAACACCAAACACAAGCTAATAGCAATGGCAAGGTTAATCGAACTTACTCGGAGCAAAATAGATTGAGTCGTTTTGATTTTTGGAAGTAGTGATGATTTTTTTTGCTTGACAGCTCTGTGCGTCACGCGCGCAACCCAGTGCACCGTGCTGGTCTTGTGCACCACGCACATTCAAAAATACACGGTGAATGGCGGCTCTATGCGCCGTGACATGCCAATGCTCCGTGCCTTCTCCCAATGCGCTGCACCTGCAACTTCAATACACAGTCTCGGCTTCAAACCACGTTTTCGTTCCTCCATAATTGAACTCGACTTATTTGATGTCTCTTGAGTGCAAATGAATTGATAAATGTGGAAATATCTTATATACACAAGGACTTTGATTTTTATTTTGAAGTGACCCACTTTCTAATGTCTCAACTTTGGCACTTTTCACTTTTTAATACAAATTTTGTTTTTGTTTCCGCTTTGACTTTCTTGACTTTAATGACAACACTTTTGTCAGTTTTTTGCAGGGATGACTGGCACGAAATTTGGCAAAGGCGACTAGGGTTGCGCCTGAACATCTTCAAAACTAAAAAATCTTGGAAAATATACATGGAATTTATTACAAAAGATGAAAATGACGATTTTTCTTCAAAACAGAGTTTTGAAGAAGAATCATGATCTAACATTATAACGATGAAATTTTTGAAATGAAAACATTATTTTGAACCTCCCTCTGGCCTGCTGGAATTATTGGACACTTTGAAGACAAAATTTGTGAAACCCTAGACCTAATGACTGAAATGACTTGTCGCTGACTAAAAGACCAAAATAGGACTATGAATGACTTTAAAATTGATTTTGATGAAGAGACACAGACCAGCAGGTACATGACATGAGGGACATGAGTGACAAAACCCTTCCGTCAGAAGACCGATGCTCCTAATGGAATGCAAATGACTGAACTAAATGAGACACCTAAAAATGAAATGCAACAAAAGAGATTTTGATCAGTGACGGAGGGATGAATAGACCGACTTTAACATTTGCTCCAATGGGGATGGTAGCTCGTTAGAGGTGCCAAGAACTACAAATCTTTGGAAAGTAGACAGTGCCTTCGTCCATTGGGCTATGGATTCCATAACTTTGAAAAAATCATCACAAGACTATTGACTCATTTATTGAGTGAAAACTTAACTCAAACTGACTTGATTGTGAAACTGAAATGACTGAAAAAATGACTCGACAAACTCAAACCAAAATGACTCATGACTGACTTAACTAAAACAAGTACTTAAAAAGATTTTTTTTAATGGCAGTAGTCCATCAAAATTTCAAATCATGATGACAACCAATTGCCTGCTGATGGAATATGTACAATCATGTGTAGTGAGCCTTCCAATGTAACCAATCCAGCAGATGGCTACATACCAAAATTCGGCTCTCACTTTTCTCGAGCAGGTAGAACGATGTACATGTAGGAAACTCACAATAACCACTGAAACCAAGGCTTATGATAACGAACCAGGAAAAATTTATATTTTCTGATGCTTGCAAAAGAATGCTGAAGGGATCTTGAAAATCCTGAAGCACTAGCTTTTCTTGATATCTAGCAACAAAAATACAAGTACTCTCTTCATTCTGATCTGAAAGAACAATTGATTGCCGAGGGATAGGAATGCACAGAGAAGTATAAGATTCTGCCATCTGAGTGTTAGCTGTAAGCTCCTTGACCATGAGAAATTCTGGCATATTGTCTCTCTCAAGCTCATATTCCTCAACTTCATGGTCTAGGTCATTCTTAAACAGAAAACAATCTTCAAGATTATCAAACAAGATAGCCTTATCATTTTCATGAAATAAAATATTATCTGTTTGCTGATCTGTAAAGCTAATTACAAGACCATCATCATTTTCAAAAGAGGAAGAAGTTTCACCAAAACTTTCTTGACCATGTGAGCACTACAAATCTGCTTTAGCTTAGGCTGTAACATGACCTTTCAGGAGTTGATCTATCTCATCTTCAGACAAAGGAGATAATACTTTTTTTTTCTTTTGCTCAAACAGTGATTGTCTTCATGAAATAAAATTTCAAAACATGAAAAACCTGAATGACAGAACCTAATTCCCTGATCTTCTGAAATTTGAAAACATTGTTGATCATCTTCATATGACATGGCAATCAAATTATCATTTATCACTGAGTTATTGAAAGAAGATTTTTCACTTACTTGAACAAAGATCTCATCTTGTTTTTCACGAATTGATTGGATTACCTCCTCATGAAGGCTTTTTTCTAATGAAATGAGAACATTTGGATCAAAAACTCTGTCTTCTTCATTCTAGATGATCTCAACAGCAGAGCTCTCCTTCATGGGATTCAGCACAAGGTATTCGTGATCATCACAGTCTAAATCTAGATCTGAAATAGCTGACTTGACTTTATCACATTCTGAAATTGAAACTTGACTTTCCTGCATATTGTCTTCTTCTATGGACAGATCTAAAATAAAACCTTCACTTTCATCATTTTCCATTATACCAAGATCTTGAACCTGCTGCAAAGTTTCTTGAGCATCTTGATGAGTATCCTCTAAGTTCTCTTTATGCTGCTGAAATGGATTTTCGTACAGAGCCTCCATGATCTCATCGTCCATGAAGTCATCATCTTCATAAACTTTTTAAAGATTTTCAATAAAACTATGAACATGGCTACAACAGTTCTGAACTAAAGTTAAGGATGGATAAGATTCTTTATACCTTTCAAAGAACATGGTATGAAAATCCTTTAAACAGTAAATACAAGCAGGCGGCAAAATTTCATACCAAGATTGGGCTTCACCTTCCAGAGTGGCCATGAATATCTTCATCAAGAAATCTTCAGGAAAATCAACCTTCAACTTGCGGATATGTATGTGAAATCTAACCAAATGTAAAGCAACATCCTTCTTATCATCATCTTTAAACGTAGGCAAATTCCTTTGCCAATCTACCTTAGGAATTTTATTTGGAAAACCTGGAATGTGATCTCAGCTCATAGGAGCATACCTTTGATCCAACAAAACCATTTTGATAACAATGAATTCACCAAGAAATTCCTCAGGCTACTGATTCTTGAAGAGTAGAGTGGCCATAAAAAATTATGAACCTTAGGATTCTTCGACACTGGAGTCGCCAGGTGAATGATTTCAGCCTTGCGGTGTCTGATCATTTTCCACCATCAACAATCAGATCTAAACTTGATACATGTACTGGGGAAATTTACAAGTCAGATGTTATGTTTACAAACTAGACCGGAGATTGACTGAAGCAGCGTTTATCTACTTTCGCTCATGCAAAGAAAGAGCATTTCGAAGGCTACCTGGCATAACTTCAAGCTCCGTCTGTGGATTATAAAAAAAATAACACCAAAAAGCAAACCATTTTCTTCCCCAGTATGGTCGCCACTATGTTATTTCCTAAATCTACCTGAGGCTGAAAAAGGCAGAGTTCAGGGTAACATCAAACCACGCTCAGTCTGGTAGCTAGCCCTACCAGAACAGGAGAGGGCTCTCTCTGGGTCAATCTCAGCAAAATGTAATCAATAGGGCTTGATATGACTGAAATAAAAGCTAATTTTAGGCTAGATATATGATTAAAAGAGTTTTATTTTATTTTTGAGGGTTTTTGTTGGGTCAAAGGGAAATGCAGTTTTGGGTGCGGGGATTAGGGCTAGTTTTTGCAGAGTTCTGATTGGGGAAAGGAAGGCAATAGTTTTGATGCTTTATATTGAGAAAATGGATGAATTAGACCGGTGAGGAGCTGAAGAGGGAAAGATGGTCTCAAGATTCCTTCTCAAACAGATGAAAAAATGAAAAATTAAACAAAACTGAAGGCAGAGAAAAGCGAGCTACTGAATTCCACCTTTAAACAATGATTTGTTTAATTTAAGAAGAAAGATAATGGAAAATGATACACATAAAAATCAGTGAACTTACAGTTACAAAGAGAAGCACACCATAAAAACACAAAGCCACATGGATCCCAAAAAGCGCTGCAAACCTTGGTCTATTCCTTTGCCAAAAGTGCAGAGATGAAATGTACAATGAAGTGCCAAGCAATCCCAAGTGTCCAACCCTGAAAATGACTGAGAAAATACATCATATAGACAAACCTAACCCATTCCCATGCCTCTAGGGGTCGATCTCATCATTCTAGGAGCTGTTTCAACCATATCTAAACTAGGAACTAGAAAATAGGCAATGAAACAACTTGCCTCTATATGGTAGGAAACTGATCCATTCACTTACATTTCACCTTTTGGTGAATGAATCTTCTAGAATGAGTAAAAATGTGCCAAAATCACATCATGGTCATGAAATTACATCAAGGTACATCAAGAGTTACATGAAAAAGTGAAACTGGTCAAAACTAGGCGAAATTTTGAGCTGTTGAGTGAAAAATAGGCCAAAATTCTCTATGCGTCGCGCCCAAAATCTCTATGTGTAGCACAAGTTTGGAGCTGTTTTTGAGGCCATTACCAAGTCCAAATTGAGCTCATGATAGGTCGTTGGAAATCCCTACCTATCTACTTTCCAATCCAAGTGGAATTTTTGGATTTGGTTGCCATTTGCCCCTCCAAAAGTTCAATCTCCCAACACTGCTTCCTGTGGGTGAAAAAGGTGGCAGAAAGGCCATTTTTAGGGTGTTTTTGACCCTTTAGGAAACCCATAACTTGATGAAATCCTTAGGTAATCCATGAAAATGCATAAATTTTGATAAAAAAACTCATAAATGCAAAGTTTCCCCCCTGAAGAGATGCCAATTATAAGTGCGCGCCAAGTGGCGCTACGCGTTGGGCAGAAAAACTTGTTTTGTGACCAAAAAAAAATCAAAATTGACAAAATTTTTGCCAAATTCCTTGAAATTTGGGCTGAAGGTCCCTGATCAAATTCCTTTCTCAGCCAAAGAAGCTTCGGCCAAGATTTGGAGCCTATCATGTCTTTTGCGACGCTTTAGTGCCCTCCTCAACTTTGACTTCAGGATTTTAATCTTGACTTTGCAAACATGCGTGCACACCCAATAATGGTTCTTCATGTGTTTGACCATATTCTTCTCCTTGTTTTCCTTCTCCAACAGCTTCTCAAGATGAATGTTAACTCTCTCAAGCCAAGTCTCTCTATCGGCCTCGATCTCACGCTCAATGGGTGTCATCTCGGATGGGATTCTTGGGGCAGCTTGTCAGTTCTCACGGATGTTTTGCAACTCCATGATCGCCTGCTGATCCTCCAACTGTTTTTTGCGCTGCTCCAGATATTTTACAATCCACTGAGCTCTCTGCAACTTGTCGTTCAATGTATCGATCTCATCTTTCTGCTCCTGAATGATCTCTCTCAGTTTTGAGCTTGGAGAGCTCAAATCCTCATCAATCAATATGAAATTAGTATCACGGCCTCTTGAAAGGCCCTCCTCCTGCATAGGCATCTTTCCTCTATCCTATACCTATGCTGTTGATGACGGCAACGAGACCCCTTCCACCCCGGGTGGAGATAGTACTCGTCGGGCTACTGCAAACAATAGTCTCGTGCCTCTCTGACAAGTGACATACACTAGCACACTAATAGGCTCTGTCTCGTGACCTTCAGGCTGATGTGAAGGTTCACCTGGCTCATGAACAATCTTCGGAGGAGGCTGAGGGGCTATGAAGAAATCACAGTAAATGAAATCTTCCCATGCAATGCCCTGCAATCCAAGCTGATGTACCACAATGATCTTGATGAGCGCATAATGATAAATGTTGTTATGCTACTACTCGGGAGTCTTCTTTTGCACAAGAGTAGTCATCCTCTCGATGTTGCGGCACATGAAATACGGTATGTTCATCATCCTCACTCTCATGAAATGCATCAATAATCTGATGTGGTATGCATAGAGGCGTGAAAACCGGCCCTCACAACTGAAGTATTGGATAATGAGTCTCATCAAAGGCACATAAGATTCCTTCAGAAACTGGAATGGGAATACCCTGCTGAGCTGTCTCACATAACTAGGCCTGATGTAAGGTTCATAATGCACTCTATCCACCTGCTGTCTCTTATTCCATTCTTCACCTACATTCCGTATTCCAGTTGCCTGAGAAATGGTTTCTGGTGTCAAGGTGAAATTTACAGCAGCAAGAGTTACCTGACCCTCATGCAAATGTAAAACAAACAACCGGGCTAACTCCTCATGATGCTAAATCTGAGAAATCCTCTCACAATACTGATAGCATGACTGCTCTCGAAAACATGCCATGGCAAGTGGGTAGGCCTGCAACTGAGTCAATGAGGTGGGCTCTTATCTCACATGTTTTCCACCTTTACAAGGCCTTCTTGGTGCATGCAGCTCTGTGGTAGAGTCACTGTCTTGTTCATATGATGAATCTGTGTCCATCTCCATGGTGTTGCAAAGTATATGTCAAGTGTATGTTTGGTTTGTTGAAAATGAGAAATGAGAACTTGGTGTCTTTGTCTCCATTTTCTAAAATATGTACTAAATGGGAAAGGACTATGAGAAATATGGACAGTGGGTACAATGGAGTTTGTCAAGTGAGATTTAAAATGTAATAACAATCACTTGATTGTATTTAGGAATCTAGGGTTTGAAGATTTTTTTGCAAATGATATGGAAGGGATACGAATAGGGAATGAAAGTATTGAGGGATAGGGATAATGGGAATGAGTGATAATGGGATTATAAGGGAATAGGAGAGGGGCCTTATGATGATATGACAGTGATGAGAAGCACAGGTGAAAAATGGAATGGGAGTGTTTTGGCACCCAAGTTAAGTTTTAACACCCAAATTCAAACCCTAGGAGAATTTTTTCACCAATGACAAGGTTTATAATTTCACCAATCAAACTCTTATATCCTCCCCTCCAACAACACCAAACACAAGCTAATAGCAATGGCAAGGTCAATCGAACTTACTCGGAGCAAAATAGATTGAGTTGTTTTGATATTTGGAAGCAGTGATGAGATTTTTTTCTTGACAGTTCTGTGCGCTGCGCCGGTCTTGTGCGCCGTGCACGTTCAAAAATACACGGTGAATGGCGGCTCTATGCATTGCGACATGCCAATGCGCCGCCCCTGCAACTTCAATACACAGTCTCGGCTTCAAACCACGTTTTCGTTCCTCCACAATTGAACTCGACTTATTTGATGTCTCTTGAGTGCAAATGAATTGATAAATGTGGAAATATCTTATGTACACAAGGACTTTGATTTTTATTTTGAAATGACCCACTTTCTAATGTCTCAACTTTGGCACTTTTCACTTTTTAATACAAATTTTGTTTTTGTTTCCACTTTGACTTTCTTGACTTGAATGAGGACACTTTTGTCAGTTTTTCGCAAGGATGATTGGCACGGAATTTGGCAAAGGTGACTAGGGCTACGCTTGAACATCTTCAAAACTAAAAAAACTTGGAAAATATACATGGCATTTATTACAAAAGATGAAAATGACGATTTGTCTTCAAAACAGAGTTTTGAAGAAGAATCATGATCTAACATTATAACGATGAAATTTTTGAAATGAAAACATTATTTTGAACCTCCCTCTATCTTGCTGGCATTATTGGACACTTTTAAGACAAAATTTGCGAAACCCTAGACCTAATGACTGAAATGACTTGTCACTGACTAAAAGACCAAAATAGGACTATGAATGACTTTAAAATTGATTTTGATGAATAGACACGGACCAACAGGTACATGACATGAGGGACATGAGTGAAAAAAACCTTCCGTCAGAATACCGATGCTCCTAATGGAATGCAAATTACTGAACTGAATGAGACACCTAAAAATGAAATGCAACAAAAGAGATTTTGATCTCTGACGGAGGGATGAACAGACCGACTCTAACATTGGCTCTAATGGGGATGGTAGCTCCTTGGAGGTGCTAAGAACTACAAATATTTGGAAATCAGACAGTGCCTTCGTCCATTGGGCTATGGAGTGCATAACTTCGAAACTATCATCACAAGACTGTTGACTCATTTATTGACTGAAAACTTAACTCAAACTGACTTGATTGTGAAACTGAAATGACTAAAAAACTGACTCGACAAACTCAAACCAAAATGACTCATGACTGACTTAACTAAAACAAGTACTTACAAAGCTTTTTTTTAATGGCAGCAGTCCATCAAAATTTCAAATCATGATGACAACCAACTGCCTGCTGATGGAATATGTACAATCATGTGTAGTGAGCCTTCCAATGTAACCAATCCAGCAGATGGCTACATACCAAAATTGGGCTCTCACTTTTATCGAGCAGGTAGAACGATGTACATGTAGGCAACTCACAATAACCACTGAAACCAAGGCTTATGATAACGAACCAGGAAACATTTATCTTTTCTAATGCTTGCAAAAGAATGTTGAAGGGATCTTGAAAATCCTAAAGCACTAGCATGTCTTGAGATCCAGCAATAAAAACACAAGTACTCTCTTCATTCTGATCCGAAAGAACAATTGATTGCCGAGGGATAGGAATGCACAGAGAAGTATAAGATTCTACCATCTAAGTGTTAGCTGTAAGTTTCTTGACCATGAGAAATTCTGGCATATTGTCTCTCTCAAGCTCATATTCCTCAACTTCATGGTCTAGGTCATTCTTAATAGAAAACAATCTTCAAGATTATCAAACATGACAGCCTTATCATTTTCATGAAAGAAAATATTATCTATTTGCTGATCTATAAAGCTAATTACAAGACCATCATCATTTTAAAAAGAGGAAGAAGTTTCACCAACACTTTCTTGACCATGTGGGCACTGCAAATCTTCTTTAGCTTGGGCTGTAACATGACCTTTCAAGAGTTGATCTATCTCATCTTCAGACAAAGGAGATAATAATTTTTTTTTTCTTTTTCTCAGACAGTGATTGTCTTCATGAAATAACATGAAAAACATGAAAAGCCTGAATGATGGACCCTAATTCCCTGATCTTCTGAAATTTGAAAACATTGTTGATCATCTTCATATGACATGGCAATCAAATTATCATTTATCACTGAGTTATTGAAAGAAGATTTTTCACTTACTTGAACAAAGATCTCATCTTGTTTTTCATGAACTGACTGGATTACCTCCTCATGAAGGCTTTGTTCTAATGAAATGAGAACATTTGGATCAAAAACTTTGTCTTCTTCATTCCAGATGATCTCAACAGTAGAGCTCTCCTTCATGGGATTCAGCACAAGGTATTCGTGATCATCACGGTCTGAAACTAGAACTGAAATAGCTGACTTGACTTTATCACATTTTGAAATTGAAACTTGAATTTCCTGCATATTGTCTTCTTCTATGGACAATTCTGAAATAAAACCTTCACTTTCATCATTTTCCATTATACCAAGATCTTGAACCTGCTACAAAGTTTCTTGAGCATCTTGATGAGTATCCTCTAAGTTATCTTTATGCTGCTGAAATGGATTTTCATATAGAGCCTCCATGATCTCATCGTCCATGAAGTCATCATCTTCATAAACTTTTTCAAGATTTTCAATAAAACTATGACCATGGCTACAATAGTTCTGAACTAAAGTTAAGGATGGATAAGATTCTTTATACCTTTCAAAGAACATGGTATGAAAATCCTTTAAAAAGTAAATACAAGCAGGCGACAAACTTTCATACCAAGATCAGGCTTCACCTTCTAGAGTGGCCATGAATATCTTCATCAAGCAATCTTCAGGAAAATCAACCTTCAACTTGTGGATATGTATGTGAAATCTAACCAAATGTAAAGCAACATCCTTCTTATCATCATATTTAAATGTAGGAAAATTCCTTTGCCAATCTACCTTAGGAATTTTATTTGGAAAACCTGGAATGTGATCTCGGCTCATGGGAGCATACCTTTGATCCTAAGAAACCATTTTGATAACAATGAATTCACCAAGAAATTCCTTAGGCTACTGATTCCTGAAGAGTAGAGTCGCCATAAAAAATTCTGAACCTTAGGATTCTTCGACACTGGAGTCGCTAGGTGAATGATTTCAGCCTTGAGGTGTCTGATCGTTTTCCACCATCAACAATCAGATCTAAACTTGATACATGTACTGGGGAAATTTACAAGTCAGATGTTATGTTTACAAACTGGACCGGAGATTGACTGAAGCAACGTTTATCTACTTTCGCTAATGCAAAGCAAGAGCGTTTCGAAGGCTACCTGGCATAACTTCAAGCTCCGTTTGTAGCTTATAAAAAAAATAACACCAAAAAGAAAACCATTTTCTTCCCCAGTATGGTTGCCACTATGTTATTTCCTAAATCTACCTGAGGCTGAAAAAGGTAGAGTTCAGGGTAACATCAAACGACGCTCAGTCTGGTAGCTAGCCCTACCAGAACAGGAGAGGGCTCTCTCCGGGTCAATCTCAGCGAATAGTAATCAATAGGGCTTGAGATGATTGAAATAAAAGCTAATTTTAGGCTAGGTATATGAGTAAAGGAGTTTGATTTTGTTTTTGAGGGTTTTTGTTGGGTCAAAGGGAAAGGAAGTTTTGGGTGCGAGGATTAAGCCTAGTTTTTGCAGAGTTCTGATTGGGGCAAGGAAGGAAATATTTTTGATACTTTAGATTGATCAAATGGATGAATCAGACCAGTGAGGAGCTGAAGAGGGCAAGAGGGTCTCAATATTCCTCCTCAAACAGATGAAAACATGAAAAATTAAAGAAAACTGAAGGCAGAGAAAAGCAAGCTACTGAATTCCACCTTTAAACACTGATTTGTTTAATTTAAGAAGAAAGAGAAGGGAAAATGATACACATAAACATCAGTGAACTTACAGTTACAAAGAGAAACACACCATCAAAACACAGAGCCACATGGATCCCAAAAAGTGCAAACCCTAGTCTATTCCTTTGCCAAAAGTGCGGAGATGAAATGTACAATGAAGTGCCAAGCAATCCCAAGTGTCCAACCCTGAAAATGACTGAGAAAATAAATCATATAGACAAGCCTAACCAATTCCCATGCCTTTAGGGTTCGATCTCATCATTCTAGGAGCTGTTTCAACCATATCTAAACTAGGAACTAGAAAATAGGCAATGAAACAACTTGCCTCTATATGGTAGGAAACTGATCCATTCACTTACATTTCACCTTTTGGTGAATTAATCTTCTAGAATGAGTAAAAATGTCCCAAAATCACATCATGGTCATGAAATTACATCAAGTTACATCAATATTTACATGAAAAAGTGAAACTGGTCAAAACTAGGCGAAATTTTGAGCTGTTGAGTGAAAAATAGGCCAAAATTCTCTATGCGTAGCACAAGTTTGGAGCTCATTTTGAGGCCCTTCCCGAAGTCCGAATTGAGCTCATGATAGCTCGTTGGAAAGACCTACCTGTATGATTTCCAAACCATGTGGAATTTTTGGATTTGGTTGCCATTTTCCCCTCCAAAAGTTCAATCGCCCAACACTACTTCCTGTGGGTGAAAAAGGTGGCAGAAAGGCCAATTTTAGGGTGTTTTTGACCCTGTAGGCAACCCAGAACTTGATGAAATCATTAGGTAATCCATGAGCATGCATAAATTTTGATAAAAAACTCAGAAATGCAAATTTTCCCCCCTGAAGAGCTGCCAATTATAAGCGCGCGCCAAGTGGTGCTACGCGTCGGGCAGAAAAACCTGTTTTGTGACCAAAAAAAAAATCAAAATTGACAAAATTTTTGCCAAATTCCTTGAAATTTTGGCTGAAGGTCCCTGATCAAATGATATGCTCAACCAAAGAAGCTTCGGCCAAGATTTGGAGCCTATCATGTCTTTTGCGATACTTCAGTGCCCTCCTCAACCTTGACTTCAGGATTTTAATCTTCGCTTTGCAAACATGTGTGCGCGCCCAATAATGGTTCTTCATGTGTCTGAGCATATTATTCTCATTTTTTGCCTTCTCCAATAGCTTCTCAAGATGAATGTTGACACTCTCAAGCCAAGTCTCTCTATCGGCCTCGATCTCACGCTCAATGGGTGTCATCTCGGATGGGCTTCTTCGGGCAGCTTGTCGGTTCTCACGGATGTTTTGCAACTCCATGATCGCTTGCTGATCCTCCAACTGTTTGTTTTGCTGCTCCAGATAGTTTATGATCCACTGAGCTCTCTGCAACTTGTCGTTCAATGTATCGATCTCAGATTTCTGCTCCTGAATGATCTCTCTCAGTTTTGAGCTTGGAGAGCTCAAATCCTCATCAATCAATATGAAATCAGTATCACGGCCTCCTGAAGGGCCCTCCTGTACCTGTGTTGCTGATGGCGGCAACGAGACCCCTTCCACCCCGGGTGGAGATAGTACTCGTCGGGCTGCTGCAAATAATACTCTCATGCCTCTCTGATAAGTGAAATACACTGGCACACTGATAGGCTCTATCTCGTGACCTTCAGGCTGATGTGAAGGTTCACCTGGCTCATGAAAAATCTTCGGAGGAGGCTGAGGGGTTGTGAAGAAGTCACGAGAAATGAAATATTCCCATGTAATGCCCTGCAATCCAAGCTGATGTACCACAATGATCTTGATGAGCGCATAATGATAAATGTTGTTATGCTGCTGCTCGGGAGTCTTCTTCTGCACAAGAGTAGTCATCCTCTCGATGTTGAGGCACATGAAATATTTTATGTTCATCATCCTCACTCTCATGAAATGCATCAATAATCTGATGTGGTATGCATAGAGGCGTGAAAGCCGGCCCTCACAACTGAAGTATCGGATAATGAGTCTCATCAAAGGCGCATAGGATTCCTTCAGAAACCGGAATGGGAATACCCTGCTGAGCTGTCTCACATAACTAGGCCTGATGTAAGGTTCATAATGCACTCTATCCACCTGCTGTCTCTTATTCCATTCTTCACCTATATTCAGTATTCCCGTTGCCTGAGAAATGGTTTATGGTGTCAAGGTGAAATTTACAGCAGCAAGAGTTACCTGACCCTCATGCAAATGTAAAACAAACAACCGGGCTAACTCCTGATGATGCTGAATCTGAGCAATCCTCTCACAATACTGATAACATGACTACTCTCGGAAACATGCCATGGAAAGTGGGCAGGCCTGCAACTGAGTCAATGAGGTGGGCTCTTCTCTCACATGTTTTCCACCTTTACGGGGCCTTCTTGGTGCATGCAGCTCTGTGGTAGAGTCACTGTCTTGTTCATATGATGAATCTGTGCCCATCTCCATGGTGTTGCAAAGTATATGTCAAGTGTATGTTTGGTTTGTTGAAAATGAGAAATGAGAACTTGGTGTCTTTGTCTCCAATTGCTAAAATATGTACTAAATGGGAAAGGACTGTGAGAAATATGGACAGTGGGTACAATGGAGTTTGTCAAGTGAGATTTAAAATGTAATAACAGTCACTTGACTGTATTTAGGAATCTGGGGTTTGAGGATTTTTTTGCAAATGATATGAAAGGGATAAGAATAAGGAATGAAAGGATTGAGGGATAGGGATAATGGGAATGAGTGATAATGGGATTATAAGGGAATAGGATAGGGGCCTTATGATGATATGACAGTGATGAGAAGCACAGGTGAAAAATGGAATGGGAGTGTTTTGGCACCCAAGTTAAGTTTTAACACCCAAATTCAAACCCTAGGAGCAGTTTTTCACCAATGATAGGGTTTATAATTTCACCAATCAAACTCTTATATCCTCCCCTCCAAACAACACCAAACACGAGCTAATAGCAATGGCAAGGTCAATCGAACTTACTTGGAGCAAAAGAGATTGAGTCGTTTTGATTTTGGAAGCAGTGATGAGATTTTTTGCTTGACAGCTCTGTGCGCCGTGCCAGTCTTGTGCGCTGCGCACGTTCAAAAATACACGGTGAATGGCGTCTCTATGCATCGCGACATGCCAATGCACCGCGCCTTCTCCCAATGCGCCGCACTTGCAACTTCAATACACAGTCTCGGCTTCAAACCACATTTTTTCTCCTCCACAATTGAACTCGACTTATTTGATGTCTCTTGAGTGCAAATGAATTGATAAATGTGGAAATATCTTATGTACATAAGGAATTTGATTTTTATTTTGAAATGACCCACTTTCTAATGTCTCAGATTTGGCACTTTTCACTTTTTAATACACATTTTGTTTTTGTTTCCACTTTGACTTTCTTGACTTGAATGACAACACTTTTGTCAGTTTTTCGCAGGGATGACTGGCACGAAATTTGGCAAAGGCGACCAGGGCTGCGCCTGAACATCTTCACAACTAAAAAAACTTGGAAAATATACATGGCATTTATTACAAAATATGAAAATGACGATTTTTCTTCAAAATAGAGTTTTGAAGAAGAATCATGATCTAACATTATAACGATGAAATTTTTGAAATGAAAACATTATTTTGAAACTCCCTCTGGCCTGCTGGCATTATTGGACACTTTGAAGACAAAATTTGCAAAACCCTAGACCTAATGACTGAAATGACTTGTCGCTGACTAAAAGACCAAAACAAGACTATGAATGACTTTAAAATTGATTTTGATGAATAGACATGGACCAGCAGGTACATGACGTGAGGGAAATGAGTGAAAAAACCCTTCCGTCAGAAGACCGATGCTTCTAATGGAATGCAAATGACTGAACTGAATGAGACACCTAAAAATGAAATGCAACAAAAGAGATTTTGATCTCTGACGGAGGGATGAACATACCGACTCTAACGCATTCAGTTCCACCTTGTACACACATTTGTAGGGGTATGTGCACACAGTTTCATACTTCCTAAGGTCTCCATGAACACAGTTGCAGGAGGCTTTCCTCTAGGCCAAAACATAGACACTAACTCAAAATAGTCTCACATTCAAATGCATCTCATAAGATCTATCATTTAAGATTTTCTTTCCTTATTTTATTACTTCTATCTAGACTCCTTATATAGGTTTAACATTTACAATACCATGGTCTAAAACCATGGGCAGAGTCCAACGCTCACAAAATCTCCTTTCCAATTACATAATAAGGGGATTTTACCCACCCCAAAGCCCCTATGACTCAAAATATACTCCTCTCTACGTGCTTTTCTCCTCGATATGTGAAGTCTTTCATTGTTTCTTTCTTCGATGGGATCCCATGTCCAACAGGAACCCAACACAAAACTGTGACTTGTCCCGAGTCATGAACTTGGTGTGCCTTCTATCTTCACTTTGATGAAGCTCAAGGCATCCTTCAATGGTGGAACTGATGTGACACTCTTCTTTTCTTCCACATTTTGGAACCTGTTGAGGCCTTAGAATTCCATTACAAAAGCATGGGGGAAAACCACCCGATCTGGACCTTAAAGCAACTCCTTTTCCATTTGTTTTGGTGGCTTCGATTTGGGATAGTGGGACCAGTTTCCCAATAAGGATGATTTTGGGGTGTGTTTTGATTATATAACATGCAATGGAAAATGATTCTAATCTATCACATGCATCTATCTAACACTATCTATTCTACTATATTCCCAGGGTGTTTCTTCCTTTATGTGATCTAAAGAGATATCTTTCAACTATTAGTAATGTAGATTACTTAACAATTGAAAGACATCAAAATTACCTAAAGATGATTCTTCTAAAAAAATTGTTTGATTAGAAGAATTATGAAAATTATATCGCATTCATATGTGTGATTATATATCAGATAAGAAATCACGGACAAATATCACTACAGAAGTCAATTTAACTTCATCTATAATGGGGTTGTACTAAGAACGGAAGAGCTGGGCGCGCGGGCCTCTGAAGAGCGGCGACAGGATTGAAACCCTGCAGAACCCTGAGCCTGGCTCAGCAAGCTCGCCTGCAACACCACCCACTACAAGACAACTCTGCAACAGCGCCATCACCTGACTCGCTCCATGCACAACTCCGGGGGGGTTCCGACCCCCCCTTCTTCTTCTTTTACGCCCTTCATTTTTGGCAGCATCCCTTTGGAAACCTCCAACTTCCCTACCAACTCCAGATCTGAAGGCATCAGCCATGAAACGGAGCCAAAAGGAACTGCGTCAGCAGGGCACATTCCCAATCGACACAGCGAGCAAAAATCGTCCCCATGCAAGCCCATCTCGAAGGAAATACCAAGACTAATCATTGAAGATCCATGCATAGATGAATACAGAGATCACATGAGCAAACACGCCCTGATCTGCAGATTCATGGGGGTCCGACTGAACGAAAAGGCTCTATGCTGGTGGATAAGCCAGAAATGGAAACCCAAAGGGGATTTCGAGCTTTAGCTGGGATCGAGGAGCTTTTTCACCGTCATCTTTGCCCACAGGGATGATCGAGATCGTATTTCGACAGAGGACCATATTTCTACAACTCTGTCGGACTATACATCACGTACTGGAGACCAAACTTCGCTCCAGAACAGGAGGACTTCAAAAACGTTCCAGTATGGATTCGCCTTCACTCTCTGCCTGTGGATTACTGGAACAAGCGAATCTTGGAGGCCATAGGAAACCAGCTGAGAGTCTTCATCAAAGCCTCAGATCTAACATCACAAGGTAAGTACACTGCTTATGCTAGAATCTGTGTTTACCTGGACATTTCAGGACCCCTCCCAGGCCATATGGAGCTAATCCACAGAGGAGTACACTGGAAGCAAACCATTGATTATGAAAATATCCCATTCAGATGCCGAACCTGCCACCAGCATGGAAATCTCAGCCACGGATGCCCTGTCAATCAACCATAGCCCAAAGCTCAACAGGAACAAGTGGATACTATAGTACCTGGCTTTACCCCAGCTTCAAGAAAGACTAAAGGGAGGAGAAGCAAAAAGACTCCAAAAAAACCCACCAACATTACCCCCACTAATAAGACCTTCACACAGCAAAATAGCTTTGAAATTCTGGGCAACCTTGACTCATCGGAGCACCCATCAGCTCCTCAGGCCCCCATTCATCATGATCTTCCAGATTCAAGCCAACCCACGCCTACCACCATAGCTCCAAGCTCAACCTCTGGCCCAACCCTTGCCCAGGCACCGCAATACCAACAGGACTCCTCTCCCCTACACATTACCACCAGCCAAACCTCAGAGAAAACCCAGCAGCGCATAGAAATGCACTTAAATCAGCCCTCAACAACCCCCTCAAACAATCCTCTGGAGGAAATCCTTGGTGATCTAGATCTTCAAAAGGTCAACGAGAAATGGTCCAAATTGGGAGTCAATGCCATTCCTCAAGACCATTTGGAGAATATAGAAATGGCCTACTTGCAGTTGGAATACATCAACCAGAATGCAGCCAAAAGGCAATGGGGAAATAGTAGCAAAACAGGTATACAAGCCAACATGGATCTGGATCAATATAAATCACAGGGACCAGGCAAGAAAAGAGGGCGCAAATCCACAAGACAGCAGATACAAGAGCTGGGCAGACACCTAATCAATGAGGGGAAAATCAGGGCATTGGTCCTTTCTGCTCCAAAGACTGCTCAATGAAAATCACAACCTGGAACATCAGGGGGCTCAACAGCACCTCCAAAAGAAGGATCTTGAAAAATCACCTATTCTCACAGCACCCAGACATCGTCCTACTGCAAGAATCCAAATGCTCTTCCAAGAGCATGGAAACTCTCAAAAAACTTGTTTCCAACAGTCATCAATGCATCAGCATAGATGCAATCGGGCAAGCAGGAGGGTTGATCACATTCTGGAACAAAAGAAAATTCATAGTACAAAATGCTCTGTCCACCAAGCACTCTCTATCGGTGATTCTCAACATGCCAGACTCAAGGCAATCGATCTGCGTTACCAATGTATATGGACCCCAACGACTTCAGGAAAAGCTGGAGATGCTGCTAGACCTGGATGAGGTCAGACAACACCATGGGGCAGATCATTGGATTTTAGGAGGAGACTACAATATTATTACCAATCTAGCAGAGAAAAAGGGAGGCCTACGAAGACTGGATAAGGACTCGGAAGCATTCAACAATTTTATTGCTGCTTCCAAACTCATTGACATCCCCACCGTCAATGGTTTACATACCTGGAACAACAAGAAAGGAGGAAATCGGCAGATAGCTTCAAGGCTTGACAGATTCCTCATGTCGGAATCCATTCTGTTGCAAAATATAGACATGGAGGCCAGCATTCTGCCCATAGGAGGATCTGATCACTGGCCAGTGCAAATCCACTTCACCAATTTGGATAAACCCCAAAACAGACCTTTCAGATTTGAGGCCTTCTGGACAGAGCACCCATCATTCATGGAGAATATACAAAACTGGTGGACTCAAACCACCATAAGGAGAAACAACATCATGTACATAATCCAGCAGAAGCTCAAAATTATAAAGACCAACCTCAAACAATGGAACAAAGATACCTTCGGCAACATATTTCAAGCCAAAAGAGAACTTGAGGTAAAAATGGCGAATCTCCAGCAAACTCTGATTACAGAAGGGCCCAATGAGGAGCGAAACACTCAAGAATCGACTCTGCAAAGGCAATGGGAAGAAAGACTAAAACAGGAAGAGCTACTGTGGAGATAGAAATCGAGAGTGCAATGGTTAAAACAGGGCGAGTGCAACACCAGCTTCTTTCACAAGTCCACCATACAGAATAGAGCTTTTAATCGCATCCTATCCCTCAAGACTGCAGATGGCGATCAAGTCTTCTCACGGGATCACATCGGATCTGAGCTAAACTCCTATTTCACCTCTCTTCTCAGTGAACCTCTTCAAGATCGATCCCAAGCTATTAAGGAAATTTTGGGAGCCATACCCAGCTTAGTTACAGAGGATCAAAACGCCCTACTTCTAAGAGAGTTTACTGAGCAGGAGATTGAAGAAACTGTCTTCTCCATGGCCACGAACAAGGCCCCCGGACCTGACGGATTTACAATTGAATTCTTCAAGGCGTGCTGGCCCATTATTAAAGCTGATCTTTTTGTTCTTGTAAGAAATTTTCACAGAACCAAGAAAGTCCTGCCTGCCATCAATGCCACTTTCCTTACCTTAATCCCCAAATCGAACCAGGCCGACTCCCCTGACAAGTTCCGCCCCATAGCCCTTTGCAATGTCCTCTATAAAATCCTCTCCAAATTGATGGCAGACAGACTCAAATCCGTCCTCCCCTCAATCATTTCTCAAGAGAAAATGGGCTATGTCGAAGGAAGACAGATCACTGACAGCATAATCCTCACCCAGGAAGTTTTGCACTCTTTCAAAACAAATAGATCTCCAGGTATGTTAATCCAGCTTGATCTGTCCAAGGCCTTTGACAGAATCAGCTGGCAATATATGAAAGCAATCCTCCAAGCTTTTGGATTCAGTGAGCTATGGACAAACTGGATAATGGAACTGGTTTCAGGTGCTTTCTTCTCTATCCTGCTTAATGGAGGACCCCTACAACCCTTCAGTCCATCCAGAGGTATAATACAAGGGGACCCCCTGTCTCCTTTTCTCTTCATCATAATGGCAGAAGGGCTAGGAAGATCCTTAACCAAGGCAAAGCAGCAGAACCAACTCAAAGGTATCAAACCGGCACACCAAGGACCCACTATAATGCATCAGCAATTCGTTGACGATACCATGCTCATGGGCGCCCCCACAGCACAAGAAGCTCGAACCATCAGCAAGGTGTTAAAAACCTTCTCGGATGCCTCAGGTATGGAAATCAATCTAACCAAATCCAAAATTTTTTTCTTCAACACATCCACTCCTGTGTAGAGAAATCTCAGCAGAATTCTAAATATTCAAAAGAACTCCCTTCCTACCAAATACCTTGGTATTCCGCTTTCGGAACATGCCTATAGATTGAGCAACTGGGAAGCCCTTCTCAACAAAATGAAAGCCAGGCTAAGCAGTTGGACCCACCGGGCTCTAAATATGGCCAGCAGACTGATATTGATAAAGTCCATCCTTCAAACCATGCCAGCCTACATGTTCTCAGCACTTGCAGCCCCTAAGGTGGCTTACAAGACCATCTGAAACATTCAACGCTCCTTTCTCTGGAATGGACCCTCTAAGAAATCCAAATGGGCCCTCCTCAAATGGATAGACATCTGCAAACCAAAAATGGAGGGAGGTTTGGGCCTCCGAGACCCTGAGCTATTAAGCAAGGTCGTAGCAACAAAAATCTGGTGGAGATGGGTTGAAAATCCGAACTCCCTCTGGGGCGCCCTGTGGAAAGCGAAGTACACAACCCAAATCAGGGATAAAGACCTCATCCGGCTTACAGGCACCACTCAAGGATCCCAAATCTGGAACAAAGCCTGGGAAAATAGACATATTGTTCAGCAGCATAGCTTCTGGGAAGTACACCAAGGCAACACAACCCTATTCTGGGAAGATGCCTGGCAGCAGCTTCCAATCTTGGAACACCCAGACTGGCATACTCTGAAAAGAGCCATGCAGGAGGAAGGAAATATTACGGTAGCAAACTACTGGCTACCGGCAAACGAAGCAATCATATGGCAGAACTGGATCTCCAGAGAACAATGGCATACCCCAGTAGGCCCAGGGAATGTAGATCATTTTCTACAAGACTTGGACAAAAGGAAAATCCTTAGATCCAACAAAGAGGACATCCTACGATGGGGAAGCAACCCCAAAGGCACGTTCAACCTCAAAGAAGCTTATAAGCTCTTGGCAGCCACCCCGGATCAGCAAGCAGACCACAAATGGAAAACCCTGTGGAGCAGAGGAACTTGGCCAAAAATCACACTCTTCTCTTGGCTAGTCCTGCATAACAGGGCTCTCACATGGGACAACCTTCAGAAACGAGGTTTTGTAGGCCCTTCTCGATGTATGCTCTGCGAGAATGGGTCGGAAACGCTCAATCACCTGCTCAATACCTGTCCCATGGCTTGCTCCCTGTGGGATGACATGGCCATGGTCTTCAGATAGTCAGATAGAGACAGAAACTCCATCCAATCTTCCTTAAGCTAGTGGAGATCTTCCATCTCCTCCAACCCCCTGGTCAACAGTGCCTGGAATCTAGTTCCGGGTGCAATAGTTTGGACCCTATGGAAAGAGCGAAACGCAAGAATATTCAAAAACATAGCCACATGAGTTCACATGCTGATAAGGAAGGTTCGATTGCTCATCACAGAAACAGTCAACGCCAAAGGCATTCAGAAGATAGAGGGCAACGTATCACCAAACGAGGCAAGAATAATACAGATCCTGCATCTACAAACAAGGACCAACTCTGCTGGAAGGAACCAGACCTCAACAGCAACGGCGCAGGACAAATGGACTCTGCCCCCCTTCAACACTTTCAAACTCAACTTCGATGGGGCTTCAAGACAAAACCCGGGCATGGCAGGCTATGGGGGAGCAGTACGGGATCACACAGAAGCAATCCACCTCATATATCATGGCAATCTCGGAGTGAACACCAACAACGCTGCAGAACTCATCGCTCTCCTCCAAGGCCTCACACTGGCGGATAGATACAGGCTCCTACCTATGATAGTGGAGGGCGATTCAGAGATAATAATACGAATGATCAGGAAACTCCAGATGGGCACACAGGTGCATAGAGTAACCCCAAGCTGGAGGCTATCAGCAATACTAAAAGATCTCCAAAACCAACTCTGCAACAGGAACGGGATCACCTTCCAAGCCGTTCGAAGGAAAGCGAACAAACTAGCTGATGCACTGGAAAATGAAGGGATTGACTCCAATCTGGCAGAGTACCACAGCCTCTGGCATGATCAGGAGGAGGGAGAACTCAAAGCCAAATGCCACGATATCCAACAAGCGGATCTGCAAGCACAAGCCTAGGCAACAAGGGGTCCTTATTCCAGGAAATCATGGCAAAATCAATCGATGGAAAACTCAAACTCATGAGCAAGTCACGCCCCAAGGAAAAACACAGCCCACAGGACCGAGAAAATTCACGCAGAACCCCATCACACCGGCCTCTGAAACGAAAATCCGCAGGGCAGAATGCTCGATCACCATCTTCAGACAGCGCAGCTCTGTGCTGACCGGACCTTCTGGGCACGCCAACGCGTTTGGAGCTACATGCACAGTTCTACTGGCCACGCGGCCTCAATCATCAGCGAATCTGTCCATGGGAAGCAACATCTCCGGGAGGTCACATTGACTCCCAGGAATCTATGTAATTTTACACAAAAAGACTAATACAATCTGCTTAACTTTCTCAATCATCAGCGAATCTGTCCATGGGAAGCAACATCTCCGGGAGGTCACATTGACTCCCAGGAATCTATGTAATTTTACACAAAAAGACTAATACAATCTGCTTAACTTTACCAAAAAAAAAAAACATTCATCTATAATGGCGTTTCAAATATATAATGCAATAAAAATATGATTGTCAATCTAGAAAGTAAAAATTAATACAAGTGAATAGAAGTACCATGTACGAAGTTGTACTCATTTAAACTGACAGTAGATATCTTCTCCTCTTCGCTTTCAAGCAATTTAACGAGTACAATAGTGCAATGTCAGTTAAACAACTTCAAATGTCAAAAGATAACACATTGTGTTCCATTAATTCATCAAAGAACTCACAAACTTACAAAATTGTATTCTTTGAAAATGTTTTTGACAAATTTCTATACCCTTCTATAAATGCATGAGAGGGGTTTAAATACTAAACTAACTACGTTTAAAAATATATTATTATATAAAAATAGAAGTTTCAAACAACCATCCTCATAAGACAAACTTTAACTACAATCTAGGAAAACAAAGTAACGATATAACTATGAATTTTGATTTTTCATTTGGATTTGATCTGAAAGTTGACAAATATATAGCATATGTTTGATCTGAGTTGGCTGCGAAATCCTTGATCTGACCTATCCCTTGAATACTACATTTGAGAGTGTTGGCTGCGATATTCTTGTTGAATCTGTTAAAGACTGCAATGTTTGGTACTGATGATAAGGTTTGATCAAAAAATTCCAATAATTTTCTGGATCAAACTTATTTAATTTTTTAATTGTTTCTCCCCACATTTCCGCCTTTCGTTTATATTGTGTTTCTAGCTTCTTGACTTCTGAGATCACTTCAGACGTGAACTCTTTGATAATTTCTGATTTCAAAAGCTGTTCACATACATGTTAGGATCCTATAATGTATCTTTTTGGCCATACATTTTGCTATCATTCCACTCTTTTCTAGTCCATATTTAAAGCCTATATTATCACTTTTATCCATTCTTCCAAAGGGATATAACATTATTCTCTTTACTATATGTTTAACTTGTTTTACATGTAATTTTACATTACTTTCATATTTAACCATTAATCGGAAATATATAGTTGCTGAAACAATTTAAAGACTGCAGTTAATTTATCATGGCTATCTGAAGACTACATTGCTGAAACAGTCAAAATAGTATGCAAATCCCGTTGCTGAAACAACCCGTGATTTGCGATTCTGAAGCATTATTTCAAGCACGACAGCAATAAGAAAAGATAAGTAAAGGAGCTATTACACTGGCCATAACAACTGTACCTTGAATCCAGTACCATCATAACCATTGTAACAACATTTTTCTATGGAAGAATATAATATCCTATTTCAGTATAGAAGATCAGAATGGGTTAAGAATAGGATTTCTCTGATATAATCAATTCTGTAATAGATGTCTCCTCTTTAAAAATATGAGACATCGGCATTAGAGGGGGACTACGAAAGGTTTATTTTGAAAGAGACTTACAGAGAAGGAACGTGAATCCTTTGTAATATGTTATTTATGACAGATGAATAAAATCTTGTTCTGAGCATCTTGTTTTATTTCCTTCTTCTATGGAATATTGTGAGAAGGAAAGGGCCCACTTTCTTCACAGGATTCACCCATTTATTTCCATAGTGTGTTAATTGTTCTTTTCATTTACGCCTTGTTAAACTCTGTTTGCTGAAATCATTTATGTAGTATTGGAACTCTGTTATCTATTGCTGAAATTTTGTTTCCATTGATTTTTGCATTGTTTTCATATAATTCATTCCTAGGTAATGGTGGATTATTTTAATTGGTAATCTTGTTTACAGAATGAGTTGTAAAGGCGTGGTAATCAGAAACAAGTGATGAAGATTCCTACTTGGGGAATAGGGTCCCGTTCTCTGTTATAGCATAATTGGTCTTTTCTTCTGCAGATTGGTTTCCTTTCCTAGATTGTTTTATTTTTAATGTAATCCAGGATTATTTTGGTGATTTTCTGCAATAAAAATATTTCCTTTTCTATAACTCAAGTAAAACTTCAGTTTTTTTGAAGAAAGGTGTGATTAGTGTAATTTTTACTACAAATTTTCATTTCTTTTGAGATTGAGCACATACAGTGTGTGATTGTCTTTGAAATAAACAAACTTCCCTAGGTTGAAAATTTATGTAGCACTTGAATTGTTTAAATTAATAAGAAATTAAAGTGACCAACATTTTGGCACCATTGCTGGGGAAGGCAATTGTAGATTTCAAAAGCATTGATGTTTTTCTTGCAAATGTGCAGATTGCATGAGAGGACGCGGAGCCCCCAAGAAAACAAACCCTACAGGTGGAAAGGGCAAAGGAAGGGGAGGAAGAAAGACTTTTATTTATGAGATCGTATCAAAAGCTAAATCTTCTTAGAGGCTAAGCTCTCGAAGGCCAAAGCCTCAACAATCCCCTCAATTGAATTACGAAACAGAAGAAATTGTGAGCCCTGAAACAGTTGAGGAGCTAGCAGAAAACGTTGAAGATCCAGCAGAAAATGTTGAAGAGCCAACATAAAACATTGAGGAGCCAACAAAAAATGTTGAATAACCAGCAGAAAACATTGAAGAACTAGTGGAAAACATTGAAGAACCAGCAGGAAACGTTGAAGAGCCAGTAGAAAACATTGAGGATCAAGCGAGTGCAGTAGGAGAACAAGCAATGGAAGGGAACAATGACGAATTCTTCGTAGGAGGACCAGTAGATATAGAAGGAGAGGGAAAAAATGAAAATTATATTTCTACCTTGGGGTTTCCTATTGGTGATCTCCCTAGAGGAGCAACCCCCATGAAGAATACCCCACTTTCAGCTTTACCTAACTTTCATGGTTTATCTTCTGAAGATCCTGACGAAATTATTTTTGAGTTTGATATATTATGCAGAAGTTATGATTACATTAGTAATGCCCAAAAATTGAAGATATTTCCATCAACATTAAAAGGAAATGCATTAAGGTGGTTCATGAGTCTTGGTGACCATGTAATCACAACTTGGGATCAGATGAAACCGAAATTTTTGCTCAAATATCAAGACTACTGCCGGAAGAGAGAAAAAAAGAGGAACTATTTAAGATGGTATAGAAGGAGGACGAAAATCTGGAAGACTTTGTGGAAAGACTAAAATATAACTTGCAGAGATCCAATCATCCAGATGTAAGTAAAGATATTCTTAAAACAATATTATTGAAAGGAGTAAGGGATGACTGTCTAGATATGATAAATATGCTTGGTAAAGGGGACATATCTAAAGAATCATATGATGAAATTGTTAACCTCTATAAAATATGTTCAAGAGGAGCTGCAAGGAACAAGTCAAACAGCAGGGATACCATATATTCAAGAGTTCAAAAATCAGCTAGTGGAGGAGCAACAAGAGCTGAAATAGGTAATTTACTTGAGGAATTTAAAACTGAAATGTTAAGTTCTTTTGCTTCATAGATTGACACCTTGCAGGTTAAGAAGAAACAAGCCGAAGCAGAAGCGGATTTGTCTGTCTTTTTCCCCAAATGCGGAGATAAACACTCACTAAGGGAATGCCCATTGGACAAGGTGCCAATTTGCACCCTTTGTGAGAAGGATCATGAAATGCAGCAATGTCCTTCTTTACCAGGAATAGAAGCAACATTGCAACCAACTGAAGAAGAAGCTGAAGCAGTCTATCTGCTGACACAAAGAAGGAAATGGCAACCAGGAGGAAAAGGTATGAACTCTAATATGTCATTTACATCTTCTAATCGTTGGAACAATTATCCTTCTTTTAGTCAAGAAAATTACCCTCCCTTTAACCAAATGTAATACCTACTCTTCAATCAAATGAATTACCCATCCATGTAACAAAAAAACCCTCCCTTTGTAGATCCTACAATGTGGACTCCTTGGCCTCCACAACAACAATCTTACTTTAACCAATGGAATCCGAATTGGATGGGTCAACAACTCTCGTTTCCAAATCAATTTCCTCAATTTCAGCAACCACTTCCTCTACCATCAAGTGCTCCACTGAATAATCAAATGATGAGACCCCAGCTACCTGTACAACCAAATCCAAACCCAAATAATAAAGCTGTGCAAGTTATTTATATTCATAACGAGCCTATACTTCCTATTTTCCTTGCACAATGTAATGACATTCATTTACGATCTGGAAAAATAGTCGAACCCATTATCGATGATGTTACCTCTTCTGATTCTGATAAAGAAGAGATTGAAAAACGTGATTCACATAAAGAGGTACAACCACCCTCTAATAAGGGTGTTGAAATAGTAGAACCACAATTCCCTGAGTGTTTAGTTTTAACTAGAACACCTGAGCCACTTGCTTTTAATATTCTAGGGGAATTACAGAATCTGTATGTTAAATTTCCACTTTTACAAGCACTAAGAGATGTACCAATTTATGCCAAAACTATGAGAGATATTTGTGTTAAGAAACTCGATAGGAAAGCTAAAGATCCCCTTACAGTTCATGTTATGGGTGATCTATCTGCATTAATGTCTGGTAAAACTCCCCCAGTTAAATATGGTGATCACGGCCATCATACTGTCACATTGAAAATTGGAAAAACAATAATCTCTAAAGTTCTGGTAGATTTATGTGTTTCTATAAATATTATGACTCTTGAAACTTCACAACTGTTACAGCTGAAAAACATAATCAGAGATACGCCAACCATTCTAGAGTTAGCTGACCGTTCTACAATCAAACCGGAAGGAGTTATTGAGGACCTAATCATCTCAGTTGAATCCTGGAATTACCCAGCTAACTTTGTGGTGTTACAAACTAAAACAAAGTTGGGGGGACATCCTCTAATTTTGGGAAGGCCCTGGTTAGCCACAGCCGATGCCTTTATCAACTATAGATCTGGTTCAATGTCAATTTCCAATGGATATGAAACTAAGCAGCTTACTCTTTACCCTCATGCTACACCCATCATTAATAATGATAATTCTATATGGATGGATTATAATGATCATGCTACTCAACCTATTTTTACTATCGGACAAGCTTTAAGCCTTAAAGATACCACTGAGGATGAGGTAATTAATAATTTTATTTGTGAACCCTCCTCTGTGATTCCAGAAACACATAATTAGCTGGATGCACTTTTGAAATCAGATATCTAGGAAAAGCTTAAATTTTAAGATCTACCTCAAACATCAACCACCATCTCTTATAAAAGTATAACAGTAGAAATCAAACCTGGAAAAACACTAAACATAAACCCCGACTTGACAGTTGCTGAAACACAACAATTAATGAAGTTACTTCTTGAAAATAAGGAAGCATTCGCATGGGACTATACAGATATGAAGGGAATCTCTCCTGAATTATGTACTCACTAGATCTATATGAATTAGGGTTGTCGACCAGTCTGTCAACCCCAATGACGAATGAACCCTAATTTAAGAGAAATTGTCAAAAAGGAACTTCAAAAATTGCTTAATGCAGGGTTTATATATCCTATATCTGATAGTGAATGGGTTTCCCCATTGTTAATAGTTCCTAAGAAAAACGGGAAATGGAGAGTGTGTGTAGATTATAGAGCCTTAAATAAAGCTACTCAAAAATATCACTTTCCTTTACCATTCATTGATCAGGTATTAGATAGTTTGTCAGGGAAGAAATTATTCTCCTTTTTAGATGGGTTTAGTGGGTATAATCAAATCAGAATTGCACCCCAAGACCAAGATAAGACCACTTTTACTAGTCCTTGGGGAGCTTTTTCCTATAGAGTTCTCCCATTTGGACTATGTAATGCACCAGCAACCTTTCAAAGATTAGTTATAGGAATATTTTATGATATGCTTAATGACTCTATGGAAATATTTATGGATGACTTTACCCCTTATGGTGTGTCTTTTGAAGATGCATTACAGAATCTTGAGAAAGTACTCAAACGATGTATACAAGCTCACCTCTCCTTAAGCACCGAAAAATGTCATATGATGATGAGTGGAGTAGTGCTTGGACATTTTATTTCATCTCAAGGAATTCAGGTAGATCCATCCAAAATACAAGTCATTCGTAATCTTCCTATTCCTAAAACACAAACAGATGTGAGAAGTTTCTTAGGACATGCAGGATATTATAGGAGATTTATTAAAAAAAATTCCAAAATAGCTTCTCCTTTGTTTTTGTTACTTATGAAAAGTGTTGAATTCAAGTGGAATAATCTTTGCCAGGAGGCCTTTGTAGAACTCAAGCAACAGTTATCTATAGCCCCTATTTTGAGAGGACCTGATTGGGCACTTCCCTTTCATATATCTTCTGATGGTTCGGATACTGCAATTAGAGCTGTCTTGGGACAAGAGGAAACCATCTTCCTTATGCCATCTACTTCATTAGTAAGAATATGACTCCTGATGAGCTTAATTACACAGTTACCGAAAAGGAATTTTTAGCAGTCATTCATGCTATTAATAAATTTTGACATTACATTACTGGTTACTCTACTTTTCCATACTGACCACTCGGCTATCAAGTATTTAATGAAAAAATATGTCACAAATGCTCGAGTCACCAGATGGTTATTGTTATTACAAGAGTTTGATATTACAATTGTAGATCGACCAGGTAAAGAAAATGTTGTTGCTGATTTCCTTTCTCGGTTAAAAGCTGATGATAATACTCTAGTAGATGATTCCTTTCCTGATGAATATTTATTTACAGTTTCTTCTCACTCACCATGGTATGCAGAAATTGCCAATTATCTGGTTGCAACGAAGTTACCATCACACCTATCACATCAAGAGAAAAGAAAAATCATTCAAAAAATTGCTCGGTATAGTTGGATAAGTTGGTGTATTTTCTACACAGGACTTGATCATGAAATCCGAAGATCCATTAGAGAAGATGAGGTTTATGATATACTAAAAGCTTGTCATGATGGCCCTTGCAGAGGGCATTTTTCTGATAAGAGAACAACACATAAAATTCTTAGGATGGGTTATTATTGGCCGTCACTCTTTAAATATGCAAAGAAATATGTCCAGGCTTGTGATAGCTGTCAGAGAATGGGTCAACCTAATCATAGCGATGAAATGCCATTAAATCCCCAGGTAATACTTGAACCATTTGAAATATGGGACTTAGACTTTATAGGACCCATTAATCCTCCATCCAACCAAAGAGTTTATATATTAGTCTACACAGATTACATGACTAAATGGGTGGAGGCTAAAGCACTCCTTAGAGCTAATGAAGAAACTGTCCTAGCTTTCCTATTTGAAGAAATATTTGTTAGATTTGGAGTCCCTAGAGAGCTAGTTACAGATGAAGGACATCCTTTCACTTCTCATGGTTTCAAAGCCACCCTTCAAAAATATCATATTCATCATAGAATGACTACACCATACCACCCCCAAGCCAATAGACAGGTGGAGAGTACAAACAAAGAAATAGAAGCCATTCTAACAAAAACAGTGAAGGAAAACTGGAAGGATTGGTCTTAAAGGTTCCCTGAAGCGCTATGGGCTTATAGAACTACCTGGAGAAATACTACAGGATTTTCTCCCTATGAATTGGTTTATGGTAAAAGTGTTGTTTTTCCTGTGGAATTTGAAATTAAAACCTTAAGGACTGCTTTAGCTGTTAACCTTGATTTGACTGATGCAAAGACAGCTAGGTTGTAGCAGCTTCATGAATTGGATGAAAAAAGAATAGATGTCGTTCATCATACAACTGTGATTCAACAAGAAATAACAAAGTGGCATGATAAAATCATCAAGCATAAGCAGTTCCAAAAAGGTAATTGGTCTTTATTGTATGACTCTCGGTTTGAAAAATTTCAAGGGAAACTACATACAAGATGGATGGGACCTTACGAAATAGAGACTATTTTTCCCAATAGAATAGTATGACTCCTAACAATTGATGACTCTAATACACCACTATTAGTAAATGGTCACCGGCTTCATCTGTACCAGCGCCCTATTTCCAAAGAAGTTTTTAAGGCCACTTGCATGGCAGATGCACATTATCTATTTTTAGGGGAGCCTTCTGCTCGTCATTGCATTTAAATTTTCTGAATTGTATTTTTAACATTAGATTATATTTCTTAAAATAATAATCCTTGTCAAGGGCTGGCATGTTACAATTGATTATTTTGCAGATTCTTGATTCAGGAAAGGCTTACCAAGAAAGGACAATTTCACCACAAGCAGATTCAAGCTTCATTTTGAGATGAATTGCTCCTTTCACTTCAACCGATTCATATTTCATTTCCCCGTCTTCCAGTAACATTTCATCATTCATTCCCTTCATTCCTTTTTCATGTCATTTTCCCTATTTTTCACATTACTGAAACACCTTTCTTTAGAAAATATTTTTCCCATTTTTTCACGTTGTTGAAACACCATTCTTCAGCAAACATTTTCCCCATTTTCCCACTGCTAAAACACCACTCCTCAGCAACACTTCCCCTATTTTCCCATTGCTGAAACACCACTCTTCAGTAGCATTTCATCCATTTTTCCTATTGTTGAAACACCATTTATTTCTCCAAGACATGACTATGCAGCATTTTCTGTCATAAAACCATCTTCTTCAGTTCTTTCATCCTCACTTCTCTTATCTATTGTGCTAATCTTGTCCTTTCACTGCCTTATCATATGATTAAATAGACCTCTAATACAATCTCTTATGGTTCCTATGATTTGGCAGATTTGGCAATACCAAATGATAAGACAACATCAAACCACTTTGGGATCTCAGGATCTAGCCCTCCTGGATCCAGAGAGGGAGATCTCTATAAATATAAAGAAATGTATATCTTTGAATTTCAATTTTAAGGTATTAGGCTAGTTATAGGGCACAAGGGTTGTTGTTTGGTTGGGAAACATGAATGAAGGGTTCAAATGTAAGGTATAGAAGTGAGTAAAGAAAGATTTTAGCAATGGGGAGATAATTCAAAGAAAATACAAGTCCATTGGGAAATGGGGTCACAAAAGGGCTTACTTTCAATTCAATATCCAAGGCTTTCAAATGGGCTAGTCATCTAAATCAGAGGATCTCTTAAGATGATAGTAATGGATGAAATGATAAGGAAATGAAGGTGAATCACAAGGAAACCTTCCAAGGTGACCATGTAGGAGAAAATATAGGGATAGGGCATGCCTTAACCATCTATGATCAAACTCCTAATGAGACTAACTCTTCAGACAATAGAAAACATTCAAGATGGACACAAAGTGAAGCCTAAGATCATAGAAAGACTTTTAACCTTATATTCTTTTGACATTCAACTTAAGGGATCTTAGAATGGAAAAACTTTGGAAAAGGACCCTAGTGAGATAGAACTGACTCTAGATCTCCTAGTTTCCCAATTCTTTCAGTTAAAACCAGACAATAACATCTAAGAACATACTCTAAATTCAGACATCAGCAAGCATGGATAAAACCAACTACTATACTGGTTAAATATTCTTGAATTTGTTCTTAGATTACACAATCAGTAGAAAAAATCAAAGATAATAAGAGCAGGAATAATAGGGCACTTTACAGCAGTATATCCTAAGCTAGATTACTGATTCTTATCAGAGAAATGAAATGTGATGCATAACAGAGGGAAAAAAAATAAAAGATAGAACACTTCACCACTGATTTAGATCAGGATCCAATGAACATGCTTGTCATATTAAAGAGCAACACCAGTCACATACATCATTTCCCATCAACTTGATATCAACTAGAAATCATCTCCCAGCCTATTTTACAACTAATACACACATAACTCTATCTCAGTGAAACAACTTACAATCCACGGTTAACCAACATTTACAATGTATTTTTGAAGAGTTCTTATAGCTGAAAGAGTGGCAGTAAAGGTAGATAGAACTTAAATGCATCATTAAAATAGAGGGAGAAGTGTTTTTGTTTCCCATTCTGTCTTAATATCCCTGTATTGACTTTTAGTACTCTTTGGATGAACTAGGGGACTTCGACAGGCTGACAATAATTTTAGAAGTATGTTCCTTGATGTACTTTCCCGGCTGTAGTACTCTGTTTGTACTCTGGGATAAGTAAGGAAGAGAAATGAATTTTAGGCCTTCCATACTTTGTAACTAATGCTCTAGAAATCTTAGGACTTATGTCAGGGTGATGATCTTCTCAGGAACTTGATGGAGAATAAAAAACACTGTGGGAACTTGTCCTTTCTTGGGAAAGAACATTATGCTGATGTGAAATCACTGATATGGCTTGTTTCATGTGATTTAGCCCTTATTAGGCCTTCTGAATCATTTTTAAGGTCTTCAATCTGTATCCTCATCCTTTAAACAATGGATTATAACCTTTAGTCTTCAATAATAGGCTCTTAATCTCTTTAATCCTTCACTGATACTATTTGACGCTTCCTTTCTGATCTATCTGTGGATACACGGGTTTTAATGGCACTGGAGGGTTTGAAATAGAGTTAATAACTTGATATTTACTAAAAATCACGTTTAAACCTTCTCAAGCACCTTCCCTGCAATCTCTGGCTCTAAAAAAAACACTTTCTGTGACTGTGAATCAGAGTGGATTCACGCACCTTTAAAACCTGCAAAAACATGATAAACATATTAAGAAATCCATAGGGAGTGGGGTGGGGTTGCTGTAGAGGCCGGTGGATATGGTGGCGTAGTAATGGAACTGGTGGATGCAGTGGAAAAACGGCTGAAAATTGCTGCATAATGGTGAAACAATGATCTGATGGAGGTCTGGTGCGAGGAGAATTCTAGACCGTCCAATTAGACTGAATAGTGGCGATCTACAGTTAGGATTCGTCGGTGCAGTTTTTTATGAGGTTAGAATGAATTAGACATAAACAAATAACTTTTAGTGTTTAAACATAAAATTTTAATGTTTGGGTGAATACAAAGGAAAAAGGCTAAAACAAAGGAGATCGGGTGCATTTGGTGGTGGGGCCGGGAGGGCAGAAGAAGATCAAATGTGGACCGTTGGATCATGAAAGGGATCAACGGTGGAGATTTTCGATGAAGTCCTTTGGAAGGTCTGATGAAAGTAATATGGATGGGAATGCGATATAATATGAGCTGTCCGATTAAAGAAAATGACGATTAGGATTAGATGAAAGACTATATCGGGGAGGAGTGGTTTTTAGAGGAAAATTGTTGGTTTCACGCAACTTTGGAGTGGTTTTGAAATTTTTCCCAAAAAACAAGATATGCCTCACTGCCTGACACATGTCCTCCCAAAATCGCTTTTATCGCGTAATTTTGAAACATTAAACCTCAGGCGCAAAAATTATGCGATATGCATTCTCAGCCATTGGATGAAAGGCGGGGAGATATGTTGGTGGAAATGAGAGTGCGATATGGAAAGATGAATAGGCGATAAGGTGGGAAGAGCCAACAACGGATTAAATCCTGACTGTCAAATCTATGAAATGGATGGTGGAGATCTAATTGGGGATCGGTGGAATAGTGGAACGGAGGAAGGGGAAGGCAGAGTGCAATGAAATCTGGATCATCAAATCTGGCGGAATGGACGACCAAGATTTAATCGCATCGGAGAAAGGAAGTGGGCCAAAACTCCAAAGTATTTTTATTTCGTGATTTTCGATTTAGCGCGGACCGTCGGATCAGCTGGAAGATCAACGGTTGGGATTAGATCGGGGGGGGGGCAGATAATATTGAAATATGGGCAAAGCGTAATTAAATCTGGGCCGTTGGTTCTTGTGGATTCAACGCTCCATATTAAATCGGTGGAGCGATTATGTTAGGCTCAGGAGTGGAGTGCGAAGGTGTTTCGGCCGTCGGATCTGTATGGATGGATGGTTGGGATTAGATCGGGGATTGCTAATCGGAGGATACAATGGGATGGTGTTTAAGACTTTTGTGATTGGCGATCATGCGAGGGCCATCGAATTATGAAGGAGATCAATGGTGGATACAAAATCAGAGGGGTAATGAAGAGAGGTGATGGGGTGCGATGCTGTTAGCACTAACCTTTGGATCTGGAAAGATCGACGGTGGAGATTGCAGCGGAGGTCAACTAAGCAAAAGCTTGTCGCATCGGGAAAATAGAAGTAACAAAGGAAAAGGTGATAATAAAATCTCCTATTGCGATTGCGTGAAGGGGCCTATCACCTGGTTATATGCGAAGAAAGGGGCTAAGGGCTAAGCCGAAAGGGGCTTAAGTCCTAAATGTAAACAGGGATGTTTTTAGGCCAAAATTAGTGTTTTTAAGGCCAAGAAAGGAGTTCCGGTAGGCAGCAAAGGGGATTTTTAAACCAAATGAAGGGAGCCATCAGGTTTAAAAAGGAAATTTTAATAAGATGGAGGGTCAATGAGGGATTTTGGAGGAATTTTGAAAGGGGAAAAAGGAGGTGAAAATGGAGGCTTTTTTGAAGCATTCTTTTTCACAAAACAGCAGGGGATTTTCAGTGGAAACAGTAGTGAAGATCTCTTCAAAGGAAAAACACACACAGAGGCTTCAAGAATGAAATATTTTCAAGGGAAATGTTTCTCTTTAAGGCTCAGAAACATTTTAGCCACCTATTTTCTATGTCAAAAATTTATAGGTGGCTAACAGTGGCTCCACATGGGGATGGCATCTTCTTGAAGGTGTCAAGAATCTCAGAAAATAATCTTTGGAAGTAGGCTAGATGCCTGGTACTTGACACATCTCTTCTTTTCTTTAATCAGCTTCCACAACTCATGAAAATATCATATCAGCAGTAATATTCTCCTAAACAATCTACCTACCCATCCTACAGTCCTAAATTTTTTTCTTCAAGGTGCATTTAGACTTGCAGACCTTGTTCATCATTTTTTATTGAAAGTAGAAAAATCTAATCTGATTCTACCCTTATTCCTCCATGAGACCAGATTAGAAACTTGGCCTCATAGCTTCTCTACCTACACTAATACATACTAGGATTAAACTATCTAGCAGATTTCTTTCTCTACATTCTAAGACAGAAATTTAAAAACAGTCAAACCAAGATTAGAGTGTTTGGTTTGCTATGGGTCCATGGCATAAAGACAGTTGCACATGAACTGAACTTTGTAGGAAACTGAAAACAAAATTTTGAAGGCTTGAAATTGTGGAACTTTAAAGCATCCTTCTTTCTCTTGTGACTCAGATTTTGAGCTTGCTAGAGTCACTTTTCTTCTTCATTTCAGCTCTGGTTTTGGGCTTGTTAGAGCTGATTCTTCTTCTTTATTTGCTGGTTCAGGTTTTGGGCATATTATAACCTTCTTTCCCTTTCCTTGGCTCAAGTTTTGAACTAATTTGGGCTATTCTTTAGAACTTCACAGGTTCAAGTTTTGAGCTTTTATGAACCTTTTCCCTTCTCTTTTTTTGTATTTTTTCTTTTTTTTCTTTTTTTTTAAACTGAACAAAGCAATGGAATTTACAATGGAGTGAAAACTTTAAACTCTGAACTTTAGCAGTAGTAATGTTTGACCATCCTGCCATTAACAGGAGCCCCAAATAGATTTGTACCATCTAACTCTTGCAGAAAGAATGCATTTGGACCAATGGTGGACTGAATGACATAAGGGCTTTGCCACAAACTGTCAAATTTTCCATGCTTACCCTTATCTTCTCTTCTAGAGTCCCACTTGAGCAGCTTGTCTCCAATTTTGAAATCACAAGCTTTTTTTCTCTTATCAAACAATTTTTTGATGCTTTCTTACACTTTTTGAGCTCTGTTGTAGACCTCTTCCCTTGTCTACTGGATATGTATTGTTTGATTTATCCTCCTTACCATGATGTCCTCTTCTGACTGTATTTCTTGGACTAATTTTATCACTGATACCCCCAGGCTGGTAGGGAACACTTCATCAGCCCCATAAACAAGCTGGTATGGTGACATGCCAATGGACTTCTTTGTAGTCAATATGTCTTCCCACAAAGCATGCACTAACTTGTTATGCCATGATTTTTTATTCTCTTCGAGCAGCTTCTTGATGATGGTCACCAAAATTTTATTTGATGATTCTGCTAGCCCATTTCCCTAAGGGTAATAAGAAGTAGAATGATCAAGTGCAATCTGATACCTGTGACAAAAATCAATCATCTTTTTGGAACCAAAGGCAGCAATGTTATCAGTAATAATCTTCCTAGTGTAGCCAAATATAGATAGGATATGGTCTTCAAGGAATTTTATGATGACAGAATCTGTGGCATTCCTGGAAGGTATGGCCTCTATCCATTTTGTGAAATAGTTTGTGGCTGTGAGAATCCATTTATGTTGGGCAGATGAAGCAGGATGGATCTCTCCTATAAAATATAGGCCCCACTGTTGAAAAGGGGCTTCAACAGTGATGGGTTGTAATGGTAAAGGGAGGAATTTTCTTTTTCCCTCAAAGATTTGGAACTTATGGCAGACAACTATCATTTTATGTACATCTTGGAAAAGTGTGGGCCAGTAAAAACCAACCCTGAGGATTTTGTTGGCTGTGATTTTCCAGTATAAATGTCCTCCACACTCTCCTTCATGGAACTCATGTTTGATCCTCTCTACATCAACTTCAAGAAGACATTTAAGCAACAAACCATTTGCATTTTTCCAGTATAAACATTCATTTAAAATGCAATAATTTCTAGCTTTTAACTTTAAAAACATTTCTTTTTTCTTTGATAAATTGGGAGGAGCGTTAAGATTCGTAAGCACATACAAGATGTCAGCATACCACGGTGAGTTTTGGAATTGTTCTTCAACAGTAGGAGCAGGAAATCCTTCATGTTCATCCAAGGCATCTACCATGTTTATGTCAAGGGCTTGTAAATTAGATTCAGCCATTAATTGTGCCAAGCCTTGACCCTTGATGAGTTTTGTGGGTTTGATCTCCAAATCATACTCTAATATCACTACAATCCATTTACCTCTTTTTCCATCTGGATCTTGTGAAAAAATATTTTTCACCACTATGTTAGGCACATAGGCAATGATGTGAGAATGCAGAATATACACCCTGAAATATTTTAAGGCCTTAACCAAAGTGTAGGCCTGTTTTTCCATTATATTATATTTCAAGAGAGCATCTCTCAACGCTTTGCTAAAAAAGGCAATTGGTTGTTCCTGTCCCTGTGGATTTTTCTGCAAGAGGACAACGGCCACAGTATGCTTCGAAGAAAAGGATAAAATAAGGAAATCTTTAAAAAAATCAGGGCTGATTAGAACCGGTGCTCGGGTAAGGGAAAGTTTTACCATTTCAAAGGATTTTTTGGCCTCTAGAGTCCATTTAACTCCTACTTATTTCTTAAGCATGTTTGTCATATTTCTAAGGAGTTCTGCTAAGTTGGGAATAAACCTCCTTAAGAAGTTAATTTTCCCAATAAAGGACTGCAATTCTTTTATGTTTCTTGGGTGGCTAATCTACAGTATTCCCTCAACTCTTTTTGGGTCTATTTTAATCCCCTTTTCTAATATAATATGATCTAGAATCTTACCTTCTTGAAGGCCAAATACAGTCTTTTTGAGATTTAAAGATAGCCCAAACCTTCTGCACTTTTCAAAAACCTTTCTTAGATGTTTGAGGTGCTCCTCATCAGTTTTGGAATAACTATTATGTCATCAAGATAAATTACAATGAAGTGCCCTATTTCCTCTGAAAATGCAATTTCCATAGCTCTTTGGAAGGTTGTACTAGCGTTCATTATTCCAAAAGGCATCTTCACATACATGAAAGTGCCCCATGGAGTGGTGAAATTTGTTTTTTACTTGATCTTTTGGGAGTACTAAGACTTGGTTATTCCCTAAAAAACCATCTAACAGAGAAATCCTCTTTGCACTAACTACCCTTTTGTAGGATGTGCTCCATTTTTGGTAAAGGGTAATTGTCCTTTAGGGAGGCTCTGTTAAGGTTTCTAAAATCAATGCACAGTCTGATTTCTCCTTTCTTTTTCCTTATGGCCACTAGGTTAGATACCCATTCAGAAAACCTCACGGGCACTATGATTCCTGCCTCATACATTTTCTTTATTTCCTTTTCCACTAGAGGCAATTGTACTGGGTTAATTCTGCGCAGTTTTTTCCTAAAGGGTTTTTGGTTTCCTTTCAATGGGATCTTATGCTAGATAATTTTTGTGTCATAGGCTTTTAAGTCCTCATAGCTCCAAGAAAACACATCAACAAACTCTTTAAATAGATCAATGTATTTCTTTTTTATGTGTGTTGGCAAAGTTTTGGCCAATTTAATCATCTTAGGCTTATCTTTGCTGCCTATATTGCATTCTTTAACATCTTATTTAGTGTGTTCTATAGTGGGTTTCTTTGCCACATCATTAAAGTGAAAAAGGTCCTCTAGGGGTGCTAATCCTCTGGGTATGTTCTTATCTTTGGACTGCAGCACCTCAATGTCTTCGTTATCTGTTTTCATGTATTCTTCAGTTTTGTTTTCAAATTCTTTGGTCAACATGTTTATTTCTGCGTAAGGGGATGGTTTTTATTCATCTGGGGGCTCTTTATCTGAACAGTCTTCATTGGATTTAGAGTCTGAATCAAATATTTCACACTCATTCCTGCAAAGCAAGAAATCCTCTATCTATTTGTCACCTTCAAAGACCTGCCAATATTTCTCATTATTTGGCACTGCAGGTCTATATTTTGTTTGAATAATGATATATTTGTCAGTAGGTGATTTCTAATATGAACTAGCAGCACAGGCTAATCCATTTGCAATAATGTTTTGACTCCTAGGGACAAATACAAGCTCATACTCTACAAATTTTTTTAGAAAATCCATAGCATCATTTCTATATGCCCTTAATCTAGGATGCTTTGCAGTATACTCTCCATTTAGTTGTTTGATGACTAATTCTGAGTCTCCCTGAACAACTATTCTCTTAGCTCCTATTTTTTTCAATAGATGCAATCCTAGGATGAGAGCCTCATACTCTGCAATGTTGTTTGTGCACTTAAAGTCTAGCTTGAAGGCATGGCTCTCTGTGTAATTGTTTTCAGAATTGTGCAACCATACCCCAGCTCCTGCATTCTTCCTAGTGCAAGATCCATCAAAGTTCATTTTCCATAAGGGATAGTTTGCAGAATTGTCATCAGTTTCATCCCTAATGCTATGTTCACCATTGTGTAGTGTTATGTTATGTTCTTTAGGACTTTCATGGGATTCAGAGTGATGAGTAATTTGTTTTTTGCAACCTTGGTGTTGTTCACCTTGATTTTTTGATTCAGCACACTGTTCAAGGGTTTCTCTCTTGTTTTCCTCTATTTCTAGAGACACCATTGTGTTCGAATTTGTGGCTTCTACTCCGTTATTTAAATATGTGTCTCCTAGCTCTTGTTCATCAATAAACTCATCATTGTAAAGGATAAAGGAATCTAGGTCTGTGTGGACAGAGTAGAGAGGGGAATTCTCTAGTTTTTCAGGGCTACTAACCATGAATTTCATTTGTGCCTCTCTATATAGTCTTGTAAGTTGGCTAAAGACAGGGATAGTGGCATATGTCATTTCCATCTGCATGGTACCTTGCATCTTGGCACCCCATGATCTTGATAGCAGCATGCCATACTTAGGAGGCACATCTGCCACTACAACATCCATTACCATGCACTTAGCTAGAATTTGGGTCAGATTTACACAGAGATATTTGATTAGACAAAGGCACTTCACTCTGCTAGATTCAAAGGAATATAAATACTTATAAGGTCTAGTTATCTCTAGGCCTAGCTTCTCCATAATCACCTTTGGCATAAGGTTGTGCGAAGCCCCAGAATCATGCATAGCATTATGCAGGATTTTGTCATGGATATTAAGGCTGATATAAAAATGGGGTACTACCCCTTCCTGAAATTTCCCTTCAATTTTTGGACCAAACAAAAGAGTTGGTTGATCATCATTCAAATTGACAGTGTCACTATTTTCCCCTAAGTTTAAAGCTTTCAAAATTTGACCTTTATATACATCCTGAGTAGCTAACTCAGTGAGAGGAACAAGAATTTTGATTTTGGCTATCTCACTTTCCAAATTGAAAGGAGACTGACTTTTTGAAAGGTTCAATTCTCTTTTACTTCTCACTATTTTATTGGCAGAATCAACTTTCTGACTCTCATTATTTACAATGTTTGAAGCTGTTTTATCAGGAGCATTAGTTGCATTGCTAGTGCTGCTACTTTCTTGACTTGGTTTGTTAGTATTTAGGGTTTCTTTTTCTTTGTTTTTGCCAGAACTCTCGGCTTCTTATTTTTTGCTTTCAACAGTCCCTTTAGGAGTATTTTCAGGTCTTTTCTTGATAGTGATTTCAAAAGTTTTGGCTTTGAGAGTTTCGAGTTTCTTTTTACTTCTAAGATCATATTGTTCTTGGACTTGCATGATGGCATTGTTGAATTCTAACCTGTAGTATTCAAACTCTATCCCTTCCTCTTCCCAATGTGTGTATGAGGTCTGGTTGTCTTCTGTGGGAAAGGTTTGGTCTTGGTTATCCACTTCCACCATGTTTGTGGTAGCTCCCTCAGACTCTTCTATTATTCCCTCATCCTCATAAAGGAAGTTCTCTTGGAATGGGGGTATGACTTGTTGGTCGGAATACCTTTGCCTATCTTGATTGTTCTCCCTTCTATAATTATGGTTTCTATTTCTATTTTGGGAGTGGTTTTGATTGTCTCTTGTTTTCGCTTTCTCAAGTAAGCTCATCCTTTTCATCATCTCTTCCAACATCCTCTCCATTTTTGTGTTAGATGTGGAGGGTGTAGTGTCATCTTTATAAGTTATCCTCTTATCCAACCTTAGCCTAGCTCTCTTTTCGATTAGGTTCGCTTCTACGCTCACAGCTCCCTGTTGCATGTCTTCTAGAGTTGCATAGTCTCTCTCCCTTAGTTGATAGGCCATGTTAGCATCGAAACCTTCAGGGTATTTTACTAAGGCCATACCTTGAGGAGGTTTCATGTGTGGTGGGAGAGCATTGTAGACCCTGTTAAACCTAGTGGAGTAATCATGAACACTCTCTCCCTGATTCCTTTTAAGATTTTGATACTCTGCTAATATCTAGAGAGGGTTGCTTTTGACTTCCCATTTGTTTATGAATTATTGTTGTAAAGTGGGAAGGTCATGGATTCTATTAGGAGTTAAGACCTTAAACCACTTCTTTACTTCTCCTCCTAAACTTTGAGCAAATATTCTCATTTTAACGGTATCAACATCTATCTCTTTGTAATCAAATGCATCTCCTTTCCTGGTGATATGTTGTTGAGCTGTGGTAGAATATTCTCCAGTGAAATGGGGGATTTTAGACTGATAGTCATTTGGTAAAGAAACTAAAGGCTGTGGTAACACCAAGGGAGCATACCACGTTTCCATGATAGTGTTTTGTGGAGGTAAAGGGTTGGTTTGAGTAGCAGGTATATGGATGACATAAATGTTAGGACCAAAAACAAACTGTTGAGCTGATTTAGGGTGAGAGAGGCCCAAGTTTTGAATGAAATGAATATCAGGAGGTGTTGATGGAGAGGTTTCTTTGTCCCTAATTTTTTGACCACTGTGTGTTGGTGAACTTGGAGGCTCTAAGTCAGTCTGATCTATAGCACTGAATGACTGTGTTCTTGGTAGATCACTTGGTAAATCTAAGTCAATTTAAGTGTCTAATATAGCTGAAAAGTTTTCAGTTGTTGAATTAGCTCTATTAGTTTGCTTGGAAATATTTGATTCTTTAGATGTGAGAGACTTCCTAAGAATACTCTCTGGATTATCAATTATTTCAGGTGGGTTTGGATTAGGATAAGCTCTAGTGTGGATTGTTCTTGAACCTAGTATGTTAGGCCCTCGAAAGTCAACAAAGAAAGTAAGCCAGCTATGACAATATTTGAGTGGCAAACCTATCTTCAAACAAAGAAGCTTAATCCTATGTGTTTCTTGAATATTGATGATGTTTTAATGCAAACTAGTCTCCCAGTGGAGTCTTGTGAAAACAAAGATAATCAATAGGCCTACTGATCACCAGTGGAGTCTTTTGGTCATTCAGGAACTATGGAGTCACCAGGTGGAGGGTTTAAAGTGTTTCAGGAAGATTTACTGTCCACCACAGTGATTAACTACCAAATCGGGCTATTTTTCTTCTTTGAGTTCTTAGAAATGTTTTAAGGAATGTTTTACTCAAAGTTTCCCCAGTGGAGTCGCCATTATGTTGTGGTTCCTATGATTTGGCAGATTTGGCAATACCAAATGATAAGACAACATCAAACAACTTTGGAATCTCAGGATCTAGCCCTCCTAGATCCAGAGAGGGATCTCTCTATAAAGATAAATAAATGTATATCTTTGAAGTTCCATTTTAAGGTATTAGGCTAGTTATAGGGCACAAGGGTTGTTGTTTGTTTTGTATTGTTGTTTGGTTGGGAAACATGAATGAAGGGTTCAAATGTAAGGTAAAGAAGTGAGTAAAGAAATATTTTAGCAATGGGGAGATAATTCAAAGAAAATACAAGTCCATTGGGCGATGGGATCACAAAAGGGTATACTTGCAATTCAATATCCAAGGCTTTCAAATGGGCTAGTCATCTAAATCAGAGGATCTCTTAAGATGATAGTAATGGATGAAATGATAAGGAAATGAAGGCGAATGACAAGGAAACCTTCCATGGTGACCACGTAGGATAACATCTAGGGACAGGGCATGCCTTAACCGTCTATGATCAAAGTCCTAATGAGGCTAACTCTTCAGACAATAGAAAACATTCAAGATGGACACAAAGTGAAGCCTAAGATCAGAGAAAGACTTTTAACCTTCTCTGCTTTTGACATTCAACTTAAGGGATCTTAGAATGGCAAACCTTTGGAAAAGGAGCCTAGTGAGATAGAATTGACTCTAGATCTCCCAATTTCCCAATTCCTTTAGTTAAAACCAGACAAGAACATCTAAGAACAAACTCTAAATTCATACATCAGAAAGCATGGATAAAACCAACTACTATACTGGTTAAATATTCTTGAATTTGTTCTTAGATTACACAATCAGTAGAAAACATCAAAGATAAGAAGAGCAGGAAGCATTAGGGTACTTTACAACAGTATATCCTAAGCTAGATTACTGATTCTTATCAGAGAAATGAAATGTGATGCATAACAGAGGGGAAAAAAATAAAAGATAGAACACTTCACCACTGATTTATATCAGGATCCAATGAACATGCTTGTCATATTAAATAGCAACACCAGTCACATACATAATTTCCTAGAAACTTGATAGAAACTAGAAATCATCTCCCAACCTATTTTACAACTAATACACATAGAAATCTATCTCAGTGAAACAACTTACAATCCACGGTTAACCAACATTTACAATGTATTTTTGAAGAGTTCTTATAGCTGAAAGAGTGGCAGTAAAGGTAGATAGAACTTAAATGTGTCATTAAAACAGAGGGAGAAGTTTTTTTTGCTGCCCATTCTATCTTAATATCCCTGTATTGACTTTTAGTACTCTTTGGATGAACTAGGGGTCTTCGAAAGGCTGAAAATAATTTCAGAATATGTTCCTTGATGTAATTTCCTGGCTGCAGTACTCTGTTTGTACTCTGGGACAAGTAAGGCAAATAAATGACGTTCAGGCCTTCCATACTCTGTAGCTAATGCTCTGGAAATCTTAGGACTTCTCTCAGGGTGATGATCTTCTTAGAAACTTGATGGAGAATAAAAAACACCGTGGGAACTTGTCCTTTCTTGGGAAAGAACATTTTTCTGATGTGAAATCACTGATATGGCTTGTTTCATGTGCTTTAGCCCTTATTATGCCTTCTGAATCATTTTAAAGGTCTTCAATCTATATCCTTGTCCTTTAAACACAAGATTACAACCTTTAGTCTTCAATAATAGGCTCTTAATCTCTTTAATCCTTCACTGGTACTCTTTGCCACTTCCTTTCTGATCTATTTGTGGATACACAGGTTTTAATGGCACTGGAGGGTTTTAAACAGAGTTAATAACTTGATATTTACTGAAAATCATGTCTAAACCTTCTCAGGCACCTTCCCTGCAATCTCTAGCTCTAAAAAAAAAACTGTCTGTGACTGTGAATCAGAGTGGATTCATGCCCCTTTAAAACCTTCAAAAATATGATAAACATATTAATAAATCCATAGGGATTGGGGTGGGGTTGCTGTAGAAGCCGGTGGAGATGGTGGCGTAGTGATGGAACTGGTGGATGCAGTGGAAAAATGGTTGAAAATTGCTGCGTAATGGTGAAAAAATGATCTGATGTAGGTCTGGTGTGAGGAGGATTCTGGACCGTCCAATTATACTGAACAGTGGCGATCTACAGTCAAGATTCGTCGATGCAGTTGTTTAGGAGGTTAGAATGAATTAGACGAAAACAAATAACTTTTAGTGTTTCAACATACAAGTTTAATGTTTGGGCGAATACAAAGGAAAAAGGCTAAAATGAAGGAGATCTGGCGCATTTGGTGGTTGGACTGATAGGGTGGAAGAGGATTGAATGTGGATCGTCAGATCATGAAAGGGATCAATGGTGGAGATCTTTCGATGAAATCCTTTGGAAGGTCTGATGAAAGTAATATGGATGGGAACGTGGTATAATATGAGCCGTCTGATTAAAGCAATCAACGGTCAGGATTAGATGAAAGACTATATCAGGGAGGAGTGATTTTTAGAGTAAAATTGTTGGTTTCGTACAAATTTGGAGTGGTTTTGAAAATTTTCCAAAAAAACACGATATGCCTCGCCACCTGACACGTGTCCTCCCAAAACCACTTTTATCGCGTAATTTTGAAACATTAAACCTTAGGCGCAAAAATTACACGATATGCATTCTCGGCCGTTGGATGAAAGGCAGGGAGATCTGACAGTGGGAATGAGAGCGCGATATGGAAAGATGCACAGGCGATAAGGTGGGAAGTGCCAACGATGGATTAAATCCTGACCATTGGATCTACAAAATGGACGGCGGAGATCTATTTGGGGATCGGCAGAATAGTGGAACGGAGGAAGGGGAAGGCATAGTGCGATGAAATCTGGACCATCAGATCTGGTGGAATGGATGGCCAGGATTTAATCACATCAGAGAAAGGCAGTGGGCCAAAACTCTGAAGTCTTTTGATTTCGTGATTTGCGAATTAGCGCGGACCGTCGAATCAGCGGGAATATCAATGGTCGAGATTAGATTGAGGGGGGGGGGGATAATATTGAAATATGGGAGGAGTGCGATTAAATTTGGGCCATTGGTTCTTGTGGATTCAATGGTCTAGATTAAATTAGCAGAGTGATGATGTTAGGCTTAGGAGCGGAGTGCGAAGGTGTTTCAACCGTCGGATCTGTATGGATGGGCGGTTAGGATTAGATCGGGGATCGCCAATCGAAGGATACAATGGGATGGTGTTTAAGACTTTTGTTATTGGCGATCATGCAAGGGTCATTGGATTATGAAGGAGATCAATAGTGGATATAGAATTAGAGGGGTAATGAAGAGAGGTGATGGGGCGTGATGTGATTAGTGCTGACCGTCGGATCTGGAAAGATCGACGGTGGAGATTGCAGAGAAGGTCGACAGAGCAAAATCTCGTCGCATCGAAAAAATATAAGTAACAAAGGAAAAGGTGATAATGAAAGCTTCAATTTCGATTGCATGACAGGGCCTAGCACCTAGTTATATGCGAAGAAAGGGGCTAAGGGCTAAGCGGAAAGGGGCTTAAGTCCTAAATGTAAACATGGATGATTTTAGGCCAAAATCAGTGTTTTTAAGGCCAATAAGGGGTTCCGGTAGGTAGCAAAGGGGATTTTCAAACCAAATGAAGGGAGCCATCAGGTTTAAAAAGGAAATTTTAATGAGATGGAGGGTCAATGAGGGATTTCAGAGGAATTTTGAAAGGGGAAAAAGGAGGTGAAAATGGAGGCTTTTTTGAAGCATTCTTTTTCACAAAACAGCAGGGCTTTTTAAGTGGAAACAGCAGTGAAGATCTCTTCAAAGGAAAAAGACACAAAAAGGCTTCAAGAATGAAAGATTTTCAAGGAAAATTTTTCTCTTGAAGGCTTAGAAACATTTTAGCCACCTGTGTAAAAAATATATAGGTGGCTAACACAATCTCCCTCATGTTTCAAAAAGCTTCTAAAAGTTCTTCCATGACTATTACCGAGTTATTATAAGCAAGCACTATATTTTTTGAAGTACAAATTAAAGGTAAACATGAGGTATGTAAATTTTATATGTAAGTACAATTAAACTATGGTTAAATGAGAAGATTTCACAAATCCCCATACATTTAAAGTCATTATTTCAGCCATAGTTGGGGGGGAATATCGAAATTGTATGCCATCATTTCACAACATGCCAATTACTGTCATTTTTCTTATCCATTTCCTCGCCTCTTCACTGTTATTCCATGTTCTCATTCACAAAACTTACTCTGTTTGAAGTGTGGTAACTTGGCTCTTTGACTGTGCATTTTACCAAAGCTGGTTAACTATGGGAGGGACCTGCTATTCGACACGAGCTCGACATGATTGCTCTGATCGAATTGTACCCAGAAGTGTATCAGATTTTTCAGCAGAAAGGCTAGGTAGGATATTTTCAGAGGCTTCAGGAATTTGATCCACAATAGGTTCTTGAATTTGTATAAAATCTTCAGGAAGATCATTCTACTATCCAGGGAGTTCAAATTCCAGTCTCAGAGGGTGACATAGCACAAGTTTCAGGTCTTCCGATCACTGGCACTCGATGGTTTAGCCAAAATCATGTCATTCTTAATGCACAACAGGATTTTCTCCTGCTAGGAGAACAAATGGAGCCTAAAGGCCTGGGTGTTTGACTTAATTCATTGCCACCTCCTTGGCTGAAATTTGCTGAATTCGTCAAACATTACCTCACTTGTGAAGGTCGCTATTAGATAGTATACCAGCATGATTTTTTCTTGTTAAATCATTTAAGACATGGTCGACTGCTAAATATTCCTTATTATTTACTTGGGTGTCTTAGAAATATGTCACATTATTGCAGACAGGTAAAATTCCCACTCTTTTCCCTCACCCATCACCGTCTTGTTAAGTTACTGATTCAGAATGGTTTTGCTCAACAAAACCCTCTCCTAAACAACCCACCCATATACCCTCAACAAGCTGCTAAAATTCCTCAAGAAGCTGCTGAGATTCCTCAAGAAGTTGCTGACAATCCTCAAGAAATTCCTGAAAATCCCCACGAGCAACAACCAGAGAACATCCCTAACCCTCCGGCAATTCCATCCATAGAACCAACTGATCCAATTAACCCTTCTTCAATTCCATCCCACAACTTAGAAGAATCATCTGGTCCTATTGTCCATATTCCCAGTGATGATTCTCAAGATGATACACCACAACCCTCCTCTATTCGTAAAAGGAAAAGGCAAATCACAACCGCCTTTCTACCAAAAATAAAAACAAGGGCCGCAACTAAAGTAGCCACCTCCTATGATAGCCCTTCTTCTCAGGAAAAACCCTCTCATAAAATGAAAAAGAAAACTATTGTTTTTTATGCCTTTTTACCTAGGAGACGAATGAGGAAATCTACTGAATCAACAACCATTGCTACTACCCCTGACCATAAAACCATTTTGTTAAAACCCCATACACCACCACCCTCCCAAACCCTGGAATATTTACCTATCTCACCTAATGGCACTGAAACACAAGAACCAAATGCCTAGGATACTGTGACATCATTTTATATAGAACAAGTAGTTGTCACACAAGAAGCAGCTACTCAGTCAGTATTTTCCACACAAGAACCCGTTACTGAGACTGTGACTGATACACAAGGCCTAGTCACTTTGGCTTCCCTTTTACAAGAGAATGAGTTTCTAAGATCAGAAATGGAAACCTATAAGCAATAATTGGCGACAGCAAAGGAAGCCTATGACAAGGAGCTCAATTTGTATACCCTAGCTCATGTAGCATCCATGGTAGACAAACACATAGAAAATGATCAATATAAGGAATATATGTGCAGCCAATGTGGAAATATTTATCAGTAAGTGAGATATAAAATAGTTCAAGTCCTAATGCTGGGAGCATCTACATCTTCTGTAGTCAAAGAGGAACACCCTACTGTTACACAAGAACCAGTAGGGCCTTCAAAAATTTCAAAAAAATAAGTTAATTTACAAGTACCCTAGCCTATTGTAACTGTTAAATTTGAAGTTCCTGTTGTTATTTCTACTCCGACTATACTTCAGCCTACCACTTGCAATGCTGAAACACAAACTGAACCATGGAATGAGCAGCAAATAATGAACAAATGGAAGAAAGAGTATGCCATTTCGCAAGATAAAATCTTGCAGCAGCACAAATTAGTTTTGTAGAATCATATATATTCAAACTGGGAGATCTTGGAGCAAAAACTCCAGCAATCTAGGGCTCATAAGAAGCAGAATAAAGAGCTAAAAGGAAAACTACTCCTGATATTTGAATTGGCACAAAAATTATTGGTTGTTAGGAAACCATCTCTAAATTACTCTCTATTCCTCACAGAACGCCTTGCTTTCTTTCAGATGAAAGCAATCAAATATGGAAGACCCCATGAGGTGCTTACATCTGAACAGTTTGTGAAAAATTTTGCAGAAGCCTCTACCAGTGATCAACACTTACTGTGTGAATTGTATCTTCACAATGAAGCCACCCCTGAAAACAGAAGGTTTAATCTTAACCCTCTTGTTGGCAACATTCATATCAGGGCATTTTCCTCTTTCCTTGCTAATCAGATTACATGGCAGACTGCTTTTCTTGTAGCCAGGCATAACGAAGAAACCTTCTTCTCTGGATACGGCCAGAACCACATAACCCTACCATATTTGTGGCAGAGTATTATCAATTTTTGAAGAAACTAGGGATGATTGAACACATACAGCAATTACAGGCTTCAGTACTCCAGGACTGTCAACATTTTATTAAGGCCAAAGAAACTGTTGCTTTAAGAGAAAATAATATGTTTTGGCAACAATATTCTAAGGAAAATAAGGAGTACAATCCTTTCAGTCCTACTAATCTTTAAACTGCATTCTCTAGAGTACCCAATTACATCAAATGTGTCCAGCAATGCGCTAAAAAGTAGATAGGGTACCACTTCCATTTTCCTATTTTGTGGTTGCCAACAGAGGAATATCATGCTCATCATAGGTTGGCCAAGAAGGATGAAGCAGCAGCTTGGAAAATATTGCAAAATTCACAGGATTCAGAGCTTTAACAGACAGTACCTTCAATAGCTACTGCCTAAGTAACTTGCATGCCAAAAGCCAATATCCAAACTCTGATTTAGATTAAAGTTGCCTGAGGACATGCAACCTTTTTAGTTGGGGGGGATGTTAGGATCCTATAATGTATAATTTGGCCATACATTTTGCTATCATTCCACTCTTTTCCAGTCCATATTTAAAGCCTATATTATCACTTTTATCCATTCTTCCAAAGGTATAACATTCTTCTCTTTACTATATGTTTAACTTGTTTTACATGTAATTTTACATTACTTTCATATTTAACCATTAATCGGAAATATATAGTTGCTGAAACAGTTTAAAGACTGTACTTAATTTATCATGGCTATCTGAAGACCGCGTTGCTGAAATAGTCAAAATAGTATGCAAATCCCGTTGCTGAAACAACCCCTGATTTGCGATTCTGAAGCAGTATTTCAAGCACGAAAGTAACAAGAAAAGATAAGTAAAGGAGTTGTTACATTGGCCATAACAAATGTCCCTCGAAGACAGTACCATCATAACCATTGTAATAGCATTTTTCTAAGGAAGAACATAATATCCTATTTCAGTATAGAAGATCAGATTGGGTTAAGAATAGGATTTCTATGATATAATCAATTGTGTAATAGATGTCTCCTCTTTAAAAAGAGGATACATTGGAATTAGAGGGGGACTACGGAAGGTTTATTTTGAAAGAGACTTACAAAGAAGGAACGTGAATCCTTTGTAATATGTTATTTTTTACAGATAAATAAAATCTTGTTCTGAGCATCTTGTTTTAATTCCTTCTTCTGGGGAATCTTGTGAGAAGGAAAGGGCCCATGTTGCATTGTTTTCATATAATTCATTCCTAGGTAATTGTGGATTATTTTAATTGGTAATCTTGTTTACAGAATGCGTTGTGAAGGCGTGGTAATCAGAAACAGGTACTGAAGATTCCTACTTGGGGAATAGGGTCTTGTTCTCTGTTATAGCATAATTGGTCTTTCCTTTTTCAGATTGATTTCCTTTCCTAGATTGTTGTCTTTTTAATGTAATCCAGGATTCTTTTGATAATTGTCTGTAATAGAAATATTGTCTTTGCTGTAACTCAAGTAGACTTCAGTTTGTTGAAGCAAGGTGTGATTAGTGTAATGTTTACTACAACATTTCATTGCTTTTGAGATTGAGCATATATAGTGTGTGATTTCCTTTGAAATAAACAGACTTCCCTGGGTTGAAAATTTATGTAGCACTTGAATTGTTTAATTCAATAAACAATTAAAGTGACCAAAAATACAGATTTAGTAATTTCCTTTATTAAATTTGATGCTTTCACTGCTGCTTTATCTGCTTGCTTTATTTGTGTTTCCCAATCCTTAAATAAGATCTCCTTGTGGAATTTATCTACCCGGGGTAGATTAGCTTCCTTGCCTAAGTTTGAAACTTGCCATTGAATGTGTTCATTGATTTTCTTCTCAATATTCTCACACTCAAGTTTCTGGATAGCCACTTGTTAGATCAATATTTCACTTGAGTCACAATAAGAGCTAGTGATAGAAGCTTGTTGGAAGAATACTTCTTTTTGCTGCTTTAGCTTAGCATTCACATCTAATTCTTCCTTTATGAATTTCTCTAGCTGTGGCTAGCTTTGTAGTTTGTTTATTGCTACTTCCAGTTGCGTTTGTTTCTCAGTGAGTTGTACCTAATGCTGCAATTTTAGACTTTCAAAATCCTTTTGAAATTGGGACATATTCAATTCCATTTATTCGCTGGAGTTAGACTTTTCTTGCTCTAACAGTCTCTCTAAATCTTGTATTTTATCTTCTCTCTGCTTCAGTAACATTTGAACTTCTATGGCCTTATCAATAGTGGCAGTAGCATATGCCCCTGCAAACTGTGATAGTTTGGTTAAATGTTCAGTATGATCAACTAGAGGATCCTTTATAAAACGTCTACTGATTCATTTGTAAGACTTGAGACTGTATCATCAATTCTTCTTTTGCTTTTTCTTCTCTTTACTACAACCTTCTGACTAAGACTGTAGAAGACATCCAACGAAGGGATTTCCTCAACTTGTAACACTATCTGCTCTGTAGGATAAGCCAGAATGATCTCTCGATCATGAGTTTCAGGAATTTGTAGTAGTGGAGTAACGATTTTACTAACACGAGAATTTGGAATTTGGCATCTAAAAACCGGTAGATTCATCAGTATTAGGATTTGTTTGAGGTGTTTTTATTGCCTTATAAAACTTATCCCATTCACTCTTCAAATCCTTTGGCTGAGATTTTTCTGATTGATCAAGTGTATCTGATCAATCTCAATCCTTTCTCTTGCATCTCAATCTCTTTGATTACTTGATTTATTACCTTTTATGGGTTCTCATTTTTGTCTTCAGATTCATTTTCACAATGATCTGAATTCTGAGATTCATTATGTTAAGTCCCTATATTAATAGTATAGCCCCTTATTATGTTAGTGTAGCCCCTGTTGTTATTATTGAGCACACCTTAACCCCCATATATTGTTTTTATTGTGCCCTTACATTATTATTGTTAGGTCGGGTACAGGATTACATTATTATTTACTTAGGATTATATTGTGGCCCCATGGACTCCTATATATAGAAGGAGGTTTTGTTCATTTGTATCATCCAAGAATTGTGCATTTATGTAATGTATTAGAGGTTGCCCCCTCGAAGTGTCTTATTTCTAAGGCGTTGATATCTCTTTTCTTCTATTTTTGAAGCTGGTTACACAACATTTGGTATCAGAGCTTTGGATTCTAGGGTTTCGCTGCTCCAAACATGTCATCGTGGCATTTTCGCAATAACTTTGTTTCTACGAATTTTCAGAAGTGGAAATTTTTAGGGTGCGAAGCTGAAAGCCTGAGGAAGATTGTCTAAAAATTTCAGATCTTGGTTCGCAATATTTTCAGAGATATGATCTGTGGAAGTTAGGTCTTTTTTCAGGCTCCTAAACAGGTCATCGTGGAATTTTCACTATAACGTTTTTTCTACGAAGGTTCAGAATCTGAAATTTGTATGGTGCGAAGCTGAAATCCTGAGGCAAGTTTTCAAAAAATTTCAGATCTTGGTTCGCATTATTTGTGGATATATGATTTGTGGAAGGTAGTGCTTGTTCAAGCTCCTGAATTTCATCTCAAAGAGGTGATCATGGAAAAAGTTCAATAACTCTCTCTCTCTGAGCATCGGATTGGAGTGCCGTAAAAAGTGGTGACAAGTACACAGACTGTAGTTTCTTGGATATCAATTTCAGAGAGAAAGGAAAAAAAAAGTGACACGTGGCAAGTCGTACAAGTTTGCTCTACTGAACTAGTCCAAAATTAGGTCATTTTAGGAGATTGGACACAACTTTGTCTTGGGGAATCCAAATTAGATCAGACCTATGGAATTTGAAAGAAGCTTCAAAGGGCTACTACAGGGCTGAAATTCAAATATTTAAGTGCTACAATCGCAAAGATAATCCAATTTCAATATCGAGCTCCTCAAAAGCAAGAAAAAGCTATAGTATGATGCATGAAGAGGAAGAGTTGCAGTATGAGATATCAAAATTACGGTACCAAGTGCAACAAGTTTCAATCTTACGAAGAGAAATTGAAGATGAAATAGATGGTTTAAAAGCAGAAATAGAGGCTAAGTTGGATGGTTTGAAGGATCAAATAATATCAAATATGGATGATAAATTAATGGAAGATCACATCGAGCATCAACAACAAGTTCTCCAACTCTCAAAGGATAACCCAACTTTGGTGCAGAATCTAATGAAACAACAAGAAGATCAACATCACATCAAAAGAAGTTATGAAGCAGTAATAGAAACAAGAACTCGACAAGTACCATCAATTTCAGAGTATCTCAGCAAGTGGAAGAACTATCCTGTAAAATATTTCACATGGGAGGATGAGAATTTTATACAGAAGCATCAAGAAATAATCAAGCGTTGAGGACAACACTTGTTTGAAGGAGAGGGGCATGTTAAGTCCCTATATTAATAGTATAGCCCCTTATTATGTTAGTGTAGCCCCCTTTATTGTTATTATTGTACCCCTGTAACCCCCATATTGTTATTATTGTGCCCTTACATTATTATTGTTAGGTCGGCTAGGATTACATTGTAGCCCCACTAGGATTATATTGTGGCCCCATGGACTCCTATATATAGATGGAGGTTTTTTTCATTTGTATCATCCAAGAATTGTGCATTTATGTAATGTATTGGAGGTTGCCCCCTCGAAGTGGCTTATTTCTAAGGCGTTGATATCTCTTTTCTTCTATTTTTGAAGCTGGTTACACAACACATTAAATATAATCTGATGCATAGGTAACATGAATATATGGAAAATTTTGTAAAAAAGAAGATGGAAATTTGATTCCCAAAGGGCTCTGTGGTAAATGTATATTGGAGTAGCATCTTGGGCCATCCATTTCCACCCCATAGTAGGAAAACTAGAAGAAAAGAAAATTGTGTCCATAACATAGGCACTCATGTAAAAGGGGGGTATTTCTCTAGATGAAACACTTATTTTAATCATATAATCCATGATATTTATGGCTAAATTATCAGATAGGATATTTTCCCAATTTAGAATTAAATAATTGACAATTGTGTCAATTAATGGGACCCAATCTATAGAAAACCTAGTGGTATCAAGTTTTGAAAATACTCTACGCAACATACCGGCAGCATAGCAATAAGGGGAAGGAATTTGTGCTATTGGGTACGTACTAATTTTATCTCATTTAAGCTTTCCTTGCTCATCCTTCCATTCCATTATGAATTTCATCAGGTCTGGAATTTTTTCTCCAAATCTTTGAAGAAAACCTTTTTCATAATTCTGCTATGGGACAGGTAAGTGGTACATTGTCCTCAAATATTCTGCCTTGAATGAACCAATATTGTCGCTCTTTGAATCCTTGAATGTTCTATCTTCTACAGTCAAGTGGTCAATTACCCACTTAACCATATCTGTATAGGAGATAATATTTTTCCTTGTTGCTACCTTATGGATGAATGAGCATGCAACATCGAAATAGGTCAGATCTAAAGGAGTTGACATGCCCATTGTAGCAACTTTGATTATTACCCATGGATTTCCATCCTCGAAAAACTTATACATTACCTCCCACGAAGAAATTCCACAATCCTTGTTGCAAGTGGTGTCTGAGAATAGGGGAGATGTATCTGAGTCTTCGGTTGAAAATATTTGGGAAATTTCTTTGCCTTTCCTGCTCATTTCTATTTTCCTTGCTCCGTTAAGTGGTTTCCTAGTTTCAAGAGAAAAGAGAAAAAATAAAAAATATATAGAATAGAGAGGCAGATAGAATTAAAAAAAATCTAGTGTTCAATAATTTCAAATATGCTCGAAGTAGATATGAATCTATCAAAACCTCACTCCTATTAAATGCTATTAATCATCGATAATATTTTAAATCAAATTTCTTACACAGCTTCACATGAAATATATATTTATAAAATTAAGATGTTAGATTTTATATTTAGTTTGGTTTGATGTGAATCATTTCGCATGCTTGAGAAATTAACTACCATTCATCACATATCGCAACTTGTAACTATTTCCAATTGTGATGTTACCGATAGATCTCGTGAAATGCGATCTGCGCAAATTGCACATTGCAATTTCTATGTAAAAATAAACTTGATTTTCCTTATATCCTGTGAAATTCAAAATGTGCTTTAATAAATCAAGCCGCTATGCTTTATTAGACTTCAGAGTTTTATGTTTATTTCTTTATTGGCTCATTGGGTCCGTTTAATCGCAACTTTCACTGAATTGCTTATAATTTTGATCGTTTTATAAGGCGTGATGCAATTTTCATTTATAACGGTGTTTAAAGCATTTGAAAAAATACAACTGCAGAAAGGTTTTAGTGCATATCGCAGCCCACTTGTCTTAATATTTTTTTATTCATTTAATCTTGTAAATTATGTGAATTACAATGCACACTAAGGAATGAAAGCGGAAAGAAAAATAAACTTTATTTCCTAAAGTTTTTTTACTTGAGCTAAAAATTAAACAAAATAAATTTCCTATTTAGTTTTAAAAGGTCTGCATTTAGTAGAAATAAATGGGGGTTGTTGTATATAAAAATAGAACCTCACTCACTTGAGCCTATTACAGGTCAAAACACCTCCTCATCAGCTCAGAGGAGAAGACAAATATGGAAGGAATACAAAGACCTAAATTAAACCTATTTCTGCCAAGGTAACGCCTCTCTATAACAACACAAGAGTGTTATAACGCAGCTGATCAGTGAATAGGCCACGTTAGTGGCTAGGGAAACACTCTATTTACACTAGAGAGTAGTATTACCCGTGTTTTAATTTTGAAACAGGAAAAACCCGCAGAGAATGATTTGAATCTCCATCTTTTTCTCACAAGAGAGTCAGTACAAAAAGGAAACTGCAAAGCACTAATATCTTATTAGGCCTTGCCATAAACAACTGAACTCTCAAAGAAGGAAAAATCATAGAGATTGGAGAAACATCTTGGTTTTTTCTATTCAGAACTGGTGGAAAGAGAAGGGCAATGATTTCTCTCTCCATCTCCTATAAAATGGAGTTAAAGTCTCTTGGTTCAAGGTCGAAGGATTGTCAAAGTTTTTGAATACTTGTGAAGTAGAGATCATTGTTGTAGTGTGAAGGTCAAAGGTCAAAGAGGTTCATTGAGAACTTGTTGATCAAGACATCACCACTTTGAGAGATAGAGAGATTGGAAGGCTGAGGAGGGCTTGGTACAACCGACGATTGTAATCCTCCTTTTTATAAATCAATAGAAATGTATCTATTTTTTCCATCCTATGCGTTGATATTTTCATTATTATTTAATCACTTATATAGCATGAAATGAAAGGCTTAGATGTGCATATTTTAAATTTTTATTATATATTGGCTTAATTGATAGGAAATGTATGTTATGTTAGAAATTACACGGGTACTTTAATTGATTGCAGGACCAAGATTTGGAGCTAGTGAAGGAGAACCTCTGCTTTGCTGCCTAGTGCTCTCCAAGGGACTCCAAGATCATTAAATAGGTAATCTTCTATCTTATTCTATCCAGTTATTTTAAGTTAATATGAACATGTATATGCAATCTTTGTGAACTATATAGCTAATCTTACTGTCTGCCTCAGGCACCGGAAAGCCTTGAGAGGGATATACAATAACGAACAACCCAAAAATTTTACCCTACAGTAGAATTGGCGACTCCGTTGGGGATTTTCCCCATATTTTCCGGACTATTTCTTTCCTCCTTTCTTCTTTCCTCTGTTCACAAATCCTTCCGACCAATATTCATGCCCAGCAGACATTTCAAAAGCTCGCAGAGTTCAATCCTGTTTCTTTTTGACCATCTGAAGAACTTTACCCTGGCTAACACTACCTCTGTGGGTTTTCCAGCGCGTTATAATGTTGCCTCTGCTTAAATACAGTGCGTTAGTCTCTGGATTAACGTTGTATTTACTCAGAGACAATGCGTTACTCAGCCAAAATTTGTTGTTCATTACTGTGATTTTGTTTTGGTTGCAGAGTTTTTTGGCCATCAGTATCTCTCCTTGACTGAATCCCTGCACTTGTTTACTAAGATGCCATTTCTGTTTGTTTGCTCTTGTTTGAAAATATAGTGTCAAAAGCATATACCTTTTAGAGAAGAATTTTTTTTTTTAGTTTTTCTACATCTAGCTGAGTTTATTCTGAAAATTTCAGTTCATAGACTGTTAAGAAGATGTAGATAGAAGTCTGAATATTTAAAAGTTAAAATGTGCTATTTGAATGTTAGTGCATGGATGATTGAAAAGAAACCTCTCATTGTAGAAATACTCTTCATCGAATTGAATATTTAGAGCATAATTTGCATGGTTTCTTGAGTCAAAGTCTCATTACATTTCATACATCCACTCCTCCTCCGCAAGAATAATAATAAAGTACACTAAGAATCAAGCGATAATAAAATCAATCACATTACTCTTTTTGAGCTCACACAAACAGTATTTTAGGCTAGGATCTTGGGTTAGGAAAAGTGATAAAATCACCCAAGATCTCAAAACTTGAAACTAGAGTCATTAACGAGTGAAATCCTACTGCACTCATATTATCGGGACTATTCCTTTACCGGAGCTCAGCGAGAGATAACACTTGTGTGCACAAGAATGTAGCCTGCCTTCGACTGCATCCAGTGGGTGTGTTATATATTGGGGTTCCCTTTGGGGATGTCAAAACTAGATCGGGGATCTTGGTACTCTGCCCATATAGCATGTTGTCCTTGACCGTGGACCCCCTTGATGATGTCTATGATTTGAGGTATCTTTAGTGGCCATAATTTTTAGGGACTTACACAAGGTGACTGGGACGGGTTGTCCTTGTACCTGAAACAAACGGACCCACTCTGTCTTCGGTCTTTAGGAGGGTACTCGTCTTCACAAGAGTGCTTACACCTATCGTCTGAGGTTCGGGCAAAGCTTTAGAGTGACCACAACTGTACTTTCGACCAACCCTCTCTGTATACTATTGTGATACTGGATTTCATCACCAGCGAACAATATTACTCAGACAAGGCACCCTATTCTGGCTGCTTGTTGATTGATTTTAGAGAGTCCTTTTTTATTTTTTAGGTTTGTTGTCATTGAGACTTTATAATATATCACAATTTATTAAAATTTGTTAAAACTAAACAGGTCACCATGGCGTCACCCGACCCACGCCGTCTGTCACGATGACAACAAGGTCTACCTCCTCTAACTATTGAGGAAGAATTGAACCTTGGTGAACCCGTGCCTTCTGCGAAAGAGCAGTCTCAATTGAAAAGTCCCGATTTTCACATAGCCTTATCTCATACGGAATTTCCGAAGGACCCTTTCACGGAAGGGGTTGTACCACATTACAATCCTCCACTCACTAATCCATTGGGGCCTGTGATAGTTCAGATTCCACCATGCCAAGATATGTCTTCGGCCACAAAAACATCCATTTCACCACTGGCATCCACAAGGTCAATGCCAATGGCAACCATCCCAGGTTCGCCACCATCCTCCCCGCCGGTTGTCAGTTCTATGCCATCACTTGGTAACCCCAGTACTCAACATATACCTAGTCCCAACACTACGGTCATCACAACTGTCAATAGCTCGTCGAATCCTTCGGGATCTACTCCTACCGTGACCACGTTGGGACCCACGGTTTCTCCTCCCACAAGTGTGACTACTTCGGTTATGTTTAGCAACCCTTTCGGTTGGAACCGTTTGCTGAGTTCAAACCCCTTGGCCACTATACCAGGGGGTAGTGTCACCAGCATGTAGGTAGCAGGGAAAATTTCACTTCCCCTGAAATCCTTAGGACAAATGGCACAACCTATTGTCAATACTATTCCCTTAAGTGGTGCAAATATAGGTGTAGGGTCTATGCCGTTGCTGAACTATGCAAATAGTAGCATGCCTCTGGGAAACTCTATTGCATCCATATGGAATAATCCACCCCAAAATCCATCTTGAATGGGAGGGCACTTTTATACTGGGGGAAACCAACCGTTCGCCCCGAAATACAATATGCCCTATGGACAGCAACCATATGTCCCTACCCCTCCACCTATAGGAAATTTTGATCAAAGTCCTACTTATCCTCCTTGTAACACATTGATGGGTGGACCCTATGGTCTTAGTAGTCAACCCATACTTCCTTGGTTAGATTAGGGGGGAAGTCCACAATTTCCATTTTTGGCAGCTCTGGACATCCCCGATATCCATAAACTGACTAACGATCCCAGATCATCTCTTAGCTAATTCGTTTTGTAAGTATCTCTTACCCCACATCTCTAAAGACATTGGCCTTTCCAGTGCGGTTACAGAAGATCAATTCATTCGTCGTGGCCAAAATTTGGTTTTAATCTATTCATAATCTGGCATGCTATATGATTTTCTCCCTAATGCCCTTGGTAACCCAAATCCTTCGGCTACTCAGAAAACGGGAGCTCATGCCGACGGTCTCGTTGGCACGATCTCTGGTGTAGCCACAAAACAGTCTCGGAGGAAAACCTCCCAGCCATCTTCGGCTGCCACTGCCCCTCACCAAATGACTACTCTTCCTACCGCTGAGGTAAATTCTGTGCAAACTTCACAAAAACCTAGTGGGAAAAATAAGAAGAACAAGAAAAAGACATCTTCTTCGGAAGAGTAGTCGGACAATCAAAATAACCCTAATCAGAAAAACGCTACCAAAAAATGACAAAGGGAAGGATAAACCCATGAAATTTCCTTGCAAGATCTGTGCGGAGGACCACTTGACATACAAATGTCCTCGGATGCAGGAATGCACCGATTTTATTGCAAACAAGGATTCTGGGCAAACACCTGTCGTTATTCATAATCATTTCCCTAATCAACAACAGCAACATCAACACATGGTTGAAAATCTGCCACAACCCCATCAACGGGGCAATGGTGGTTCGCATCCTTCTGGCAAAGGACCATCTGCCATTTATGGCATTGAGAGTGTTGAACTTCAAACACGAGCCAAGCTTTATGGAAATCCTACCATAGATGCTTAAGAACCTGGTACTAGTTCAAATCCACCACCGCCCAATGATTTGCATATTGAACGACCTACTGCTGACCCTGTGATTCGTTGCCCCAAGGGAAACTTTGATGCATGACTCATAACACCTCTGCACGTGCAACTCAAAACTACAACATTGTAGAAGATTTGGCGTAAGCACCATCAGCTATGTCTGCTCTCGAAGTATTAAAAACCTACCAGCACAAAGGAAAGCCTTGCTTTCGACCATTGGTAGAATAGACCCCCAAGATTCCATGCTAGCTATCTTTGATATGGAAAAATCTAAACCTCGCCTCTCACACCAACTCACATTCCAGGTGCAAGTTGTGTCGAAAGGGAGACCATTCCATTGCACTGTCATAGACGAAGGTGCTTCAACCTGCGTTATGTCACAAGCTTGCTGGCTCAATTTAGGTTCTCCTACCTTAACACTGCCGTCAAAATCCCTCAAAGCTTTCGATGGCCACATGTTCCTCCCAAAATGATACCTTGCTAGCTTTCCCATCACTCTGAGTGGGAAAACGGTAAATGTGGACGTTGAAGTTGTAGAGAGCCATCTAGACTATAATCTATTGCTTGGTTGCAGTTGGTCTTATGCCATGACCGCCATTGTGTCTTCGATCTTTCGACTCATCCTATTTCCATTGGATGGGAAAATAGTCACAGTGGATCATCTATCCTTCTGCACCCCTGATTATGCCACGTTACCAAGTATCACTGTACCCCTAATAGGAGGCTTTCTTGACTCTTACGTTTGTATCGATACCGGTCTTTTGAAGGCATCTTCCCTACTGGGTTATTTTCCTCTCTCGCCGCCAAAGACCCCAAACACGGTTTCAATGATATCCACCACTCTGGATGGCTCTATCAACCCATGGATCATCCCGACACCTTCAGACATTGATTCCTATGGAGATCAGATGCCACTCTCACCGGCCGAGTTGGCTTACCAAGCCATCTAAATCACATTTGAACCCTGCACTGCTATGGTTTCGACCAAAGGTACAAACCTCCCTCCCATCACAGTTCTCTCTAAGGATCTCCTCAATGAATTCTTGCCTACAGACGAAGCCATTCGAGAGATCATGTCTTTAGAAGAACAACCTTGGGGAGAGTTTCACCATCGCGCTTCGATGATTGACTCGGACGTGATAAAAACTGAAATCCCATCCTTTGACCCACCTGAGATGGTTCCCTCTGCTTACACAACGGTTCAAACTATCGATTCAGAAGGGAACATGGGTAATATTTCCAAGACAATGCTCATTGATATCTCGGTCAAAACGAGTATCATGGAAAATATTCATATTGGAGCCGATTGCAATCCTGAGGAAGTTGCATGCTTCACATCCCTTTTCAAGGAATTCCGTGATGTGTTTGCTTGGTCTTATGACGAAATGCCCAGCATAGACCCATCTATCGTCGAGCACGAAATAAAGATTTATGACAATGCCAAACTAATTCGGCAACGACTTAGACCTATCCAGCCGTGCAAAGCAGCCGCCATCAAACTTGAGGTAGAAAAAATTTTAAATGCTGGTTTCATCTATCTCGTTCCTTTGACGGAATGGGTTTCCAATTTGGTTCCCGTCGATAAAAAACAAGGCACCATTCGAGTTTGTGTTGATTATCTTTATCTGAACACTGCTTGTCCCAAAGAAAATTATCCTACACCGTTCATAGATCAGATTCTCGACGATTGTGCTAGATGCGAATATTTTTCCTTCATGTATGGATTCTTGGGCTATAACCAGATTGCAATTAAAAAAGAGGACCAGCATAAAACTGCCTTCATCTGTCCTTAGGGCACATTTTCATATCGTAAACTCCCATTCGGTCTGAAGAATGCTAGAGCAACTTTTCAATGGGCTATGGACTACGCTTTTCATGACATTCGACATATTTTATAGGCTTACTTGGATGACCTTTCGGTCCATTCCAAGAAACGACCTGATCACCTCGCTCATCTGAAAGAAATTTTTGCTAGGTGAAGATTCTACAATATACATCTAAATCCTCATAAGTGCGTATTTATGGTCAAGTCCAAGAGTCTGTTAGGTTTCATTGTCTCCAAGCATGGGATTAGGGTTGATCCCGATAAGGTTAAGGCGATTATTGAATTGCTAGCACCACAATCCATCCTTCAACTCCAACATTTGCAAGGGAAGGAAAACTTTTTATGTCGATTCATTGTTAACTATGCTGAGATGACGAAAGGATTTATGTGATTATTGAAGAAATGAACACTATACTTGTGGGATGACCAAGCTCAATGGTCATTTGATGCTTTAAAACATGCACTTTTTTCAGCCCCACTCCTTAGTGCCCCCGACTACTCACGCGACTTTATCCTCTACCTGGAAGCCTCATCATCCTCACTTGGAATGGTTCTGGTTCAAGTTCACAGTGAAGACAGTTAACATGTGATATACTCTTTGTCAAAAGGTCTAATCAGACCTGAATTACATTATTCACATGTGGAGAAAATTTCTTTGGCGGTAGTTTTTGCCGTCACCCGACTCCGACACTATATATTGCTGCGACAAACTACGGTTATTTCTTTGGAGAACCCCATGTGACATATCTTGTCTAGACAAGTTATTGGAGGAAAATATTCCAAATGGATCACAATCCTCCAACAATTTGATTTGGTCTTCATAGCTGCCAAAGCAAAGAAATCCCTCGTCTTCGCCGAATTATTATCAGACCTTCCCAGAATCGACCTAGAAGAAGTAGCTCATGATCCATTTCCTGATGAATCTGTATACTTGGTCAATACTTCGGACCCATGGTATGGAAAAATTTTGGTCTACCTACAAACCCAACGCTTCCTCCCAACTCTCATGTCCGACGATCGTTGTCGTATATGCCACTAGGCAAAGCACTACCACATGCTAAATGATACACTATATCGTCGTGGTGTTGATACTATTCTCCGACATTGTCTTGCTTTCGATGAGGCGAAACACGTTTTGAATGACTGCCACGCAGGGGCATGCGGTGGTCATCTTTCAGGCATAGCTACTGCCCAAAAAATCTTGCGCGCAAGTTACTATTGGCCCACTTTGTTTAAATACTACATTGCAGCGGTCCAAAAGTGCCATCCATGTCAAATTTTCACAAAGAAAATGCGCACCCATCCTGCCCCCCTTCATCCGGTTATCTCCATTGGTCCTTTCGCTAAATGGCAAATTGTCCTGCCTGGCACCACCGCCATAGAAGAGTGCTTGCTCTCAGTCGATAATTTGGATGAAACTTGTCGAGATGCTACACTAGCACTTGAAGGTCACCAACGTTGATTCAAAGCTCAATATGACAAATCTGTCAAGCCTCGTTCTTTCCAAGGGTGATCTTGTTCTATTTTATGATCAGAAACATGACCTCTTGGGGGCAGGAACACTCCAACCATTATGGATTGTTCCTTACATCGTCACTAAAGTCCTCTCAAAAGGGGCTTACGTAATTCAGGACTGTAATGGAATTCCACTCACGGAGCCCCACAACGGGCTCTATCTAAAGAAGTATTTTGCCTAGTTTCGCACTAGGCATATGCTTTGTAATTTTATGTATATAAGTTTTTCCTATTGTTTTGATGTCTTTGGATATTTTTTGGATTTCGAGGTGTTTTTTATCATGTAATATTTTTATTTCACACAGATGCTGTCACCCTCCTTATCATACGTCGGATATGCGGACGGTGCTAGTCATCACACTAGACGCATTACTTCAACTACTTGGGTTCTCTACACTCCTGAGTCGGACCTTCTTGGTTCTGGGGGAATCTTCCTGGGTAGCGCCACCAATAATGTTGCCGAGTACATGTCAGTGATCCAACTCCTCACATAAGTGGCATCTCGTGACATCTCCAATTTAGTAGTCAGGTTAGATTCCCAACTTGTCATTATGCAGTTAAATAATCATTACCGTGTCCGTCATCCAGTCTTGTTACATTATTTTTTAAGAGTGCGACTTTTAGAACGTAAATTTCAAACAATTACATTTGAGCATGTTCCTAGAGAATTTAATGCATTAGCCGATTCTTTGGCAAACTATGTGTTAGATTGGCATTTTTCACATTTACTATAAAATATTTACTCATGAGTATATATATTTTTATCCTATTGAAAATATATAAAAAATTAAAAAACACAAAATCACTAAAAAGTATGTATATATATATATATATGTCGTGTCCAGTACAATAGTTACATCAAAAAATCTTCCAAAACTTGGGTGTTTTACAAAAATTTGGCTATACTAAGCCACGCTCTGACACTAATACATCCACTCCGCCAGCTATGCATGATGATCATGGTAGCATAAAACTGCTCTAGATATCCTCCTCAGAGGTACCAAGTATCTCTCCGGCACACCTACAGTATGCCACTGCAAACGAACTGGAACCTCCCGCATAGGAAGGGGTGGTATGCCTATACTCAAACCCTCCAGGTTTCTGGAGAGTTCATGTAAAACCTGGGCATCATCATCCTCGGTGACTTTCAAATCCTCTACTGGTGAGCCAGCCCCGTGTTAGTATGAATTCTTTGTCGAAGCGTACGAAAAAGAACCACTTTAGCTACGCATAACTAATAGCCCTAACAACAATAATGGCTGCAAAACATCTTGAGATCTGCAATTAGTAGTTAAAGTGCTGCAACAAACAGATCTATAAATGGAAAGATATTAAGCAGTAAAGTAAAGAGTTTGCTCCATGCATCCAACAGACAAGACAAGAACACGATTTTTTGAATGAATTTTTATATTACGGGGCACCTGGGAGGAAACAAGAAGGTGTATCCAGATCTCCTCAATGGGATGGGTTCTTTGTAGTCCTCAGCACTTCAGATCTAAGCTTTCTCTCTCTTGTGGATGTAGAAAACCCAATGTAGAAGATAGAGCTCAATGGGAGCAAAATGGTAGAAATGAGACCAAGTGTATAGATCCAGAGTAATCTAATAGGCAACAAAAGGTGAAGAATGAAGGGGAAAACCCTCCTATTTATAACAAAATATTGGGTCATTCTAGATCTTGGTGCATGATTAAAATAATGTTAACCAAATCTAGATCCACCTCTATGGAATATTTTATTATTATTTGTTGGAGGGGAAGGGACTTTGACTTGGGTCAAAATCCCTTGATTAGTGAAGAATAAATAAATAAATGATTTATTTATCCTTTTAAGGAAGTGGTTGAGATATAATCAAATAAATAATGATTTATTTAATTAATAGTGGTTGATTTGGTCATATTTAACAAGGAATATTATTTAAATAATTATTCCTAGAAAATAATAAGATAACTATGGGTTTATCTCATTAATTTCCTTGTTTTTGGGTTAAACATGACTGGGAATAATAATTAAATTATGGTTTAATTAATTATTCCTTTTGGGGTTTCCTAATTAACATAGTGAAAGCAGTTTTACTTGGGGTAAAACTGGGCTTACATGGTGTACTTGGGTCCATCTAATGATGAAGAGTTAGATGACCAAAAAATGGTGTAACAGATTGCCCCCCAGCGTGCGAGTGTCAGGAGCAAATCGTATGACCGAAGTACGTTGTAAGAAAACAATCACTAGACAACAAAAGGGTATTTCAGAGAGAGAACTATGAGGTAGATAGTGTGCTGAAGGACTAGACCCGGAGGAGACGAGACTCGCAGGTGCAACAAGTCTCTGTTATGAGAGGGTACCTGTGCTGAAGGCGGCGGGGGAGGCATACCTATGCCCGCCGTGACAAAGTACAAAAGAATAGTGTGTCCGGTGAACAAGGGACCGAACCATAGAGTACAGCTGGCATAATCAAGAGCCAGATAAAAATACAATGAAGAGTCTCACATACATGCTGTGCCTGGGATAACAGCCAGGACTAGTACAATATCATATGAGTACATGAGATAAATACAACCCAAATGCCCCCTGTAAATGGGGAAGGGCTCACAAAATCTGACTGATACATGCAAATCATAGAGGTGCTGCAAGTGGCTAAGGCCAACATCATCAAGATCTGGAGCGGCATCAAAGGCTGCAATGAAGAGGTCATCCGGGCATGTGGGGGGCTACCTGCAGGGCCACCCCCTCATGAGGGCTGAGACATCTCACACACGCCGGGGAATCATCAAGAGCTGCTGCTGGGTCACTGGACTGTCCAGTATACGAATCTCGATCATGCTGAAAGGAGCTGGAGAAGCAATCAAGTCAAAGGGAGGTAAGAAATCCCCCTGCCTGATCCGAGGCACCGAACAAAAATGGAATCTGGAACCAAGGTACACCGCCCTCTAGACCTTGCTTCTGGAATAAATGTGCTGAGGTCGACAGAAGGAGGTCCGCCGTAGGTGAGGCAATGAGAGAACCTCAACTAAGGCACGAGAGGAGAGCAATAGAGCGACGGACAGACTGACACTAATGATGATGGTGAAAAGGGGAAGGATGGAGTGGCGAATGGAAAACTTCCCTTGTTAGAGCATAAAGGGCATGAATGACATGGCAGCGACTGACACAATATCGAAGGGGACAGGGGACAGTGGGGCTGAAGTTCATGAGATGCGACACAAGAGAGGAACCAAGTAAAAAGAATGGAGAGCTATAGTAGGGTGTAAAAGGATGCAGGATAGACTCCATGAATGCAATGATGACTCAACTCGGATGCTCTAAGCAAGGGCGACTAGATAATGCTGCCACACAGTAAAGGCCCCAATGGGGGGTCATAGAAACATGAGTACAAGGTGGGCACTCATGACGAAAATCAACACGAACATGGACAAGTAAGGGGGTGATGTGGTGCCCCAAGTACAAGTGTCGTAAGTGAGGAAATTCGATTTTAAGGAGTGGTAAAGTGACCCTTCGTGGAAAAATGTGTCCGGGTGAAGTATCAAATCACCAAAAACTAAGTAAAACCCATTTGAGAGCTCGGTGAGATCTATCCAGCGGTGCTGACGGTTCGTCGAACGGGGCTACGGTGTGGTCGCAGCAGTCGAAAGAAGAAACGGGGGTTCTCTTTTAATGAGGCAGTTTTCCCTCCAAAATCATTCATTTGCTATTGTTGCTGTGGTGAATGTGGAGAGGAGAGAAGGCCCTAAATCTTGCGGCGAACGTAGCGGACAAACCGACCGTTGGATTCGAGATCTGTCAGTTGGAGGTAAGAGGCCTAACCTAGCTCCTGCATTTTGATGGATTAGATTTGCAGTTTAGGGCCCAACACCCCAGAAACAGCCCCTCCCTCCTCTCTACGGCCGGGTCGCACCTTTTGGGGCAAAAAGTGCGACCCAGGACACAGGTTTGGGGGCAAAAAGTGCGACCTGGTCCAGAAATGGGCAGAAAGTTGCGACCTGGGAGGGGAGGGGGGCTTGGTGCTGTTTGATGGTTGGGAGTTGGGTTTTTGTGTGTGGTTATGGTTTGCCCGATCTGTACCCTGACAAAAAGAATGTGTTTGTGCAGGTATGGCAGAGTTACGGGTCAACTGGAGAGAGAGGGATCTGGGAACACTTCGGGCAGAGATCCAGGCGGATCAGGGCGTTCGTCGTGTATTGGCCAGATTTGGGGTTCTTAAGTTTGTGGAGAACCCGTTGATGAGAGCAGGGGAACCATTACTGGCCCGGATTATCAGTTATTGGGATCCAGATCAGGAGATCTTTGTAGTGCAGGGGCACAGGATCGAACTGACGGTCCAGGATGTGTACTTCCTGACCGGCCTCCCACCATTGGGGATAGTGGGAGACACGCGGCCAGTGTTGCCGCGGGGGCGGCATATCATGGAGTTTGTGGAACGCCATTGTCGACCGGGTTTCCAAGTCAAGGGGACTCGGATATCGATCGGGGATCTAGAGAGGCTAGAAACCCGTGCGGTGGCCGCAGCTGTGCTGCGAATCCTGGGCACCCAGGCGTTCCATCACATCACCGGTGGGCAGATGATGATAGTGGAGAGTGTGTTGAGTGGGACCTACTTTGGGTGGGCCCAAATGATGTTGGTGTCGCTAAAGCGACGGTTGTCGCTATGCAGGCGGCAGGTGAATCATGATTGCTCATATGGGACTTTGTTGTGCGCCTTCTTCTTTGAGAAGATCCCGACCTTGAGGCCTCGTGTGCATCTTCCAGATGGGGGCCCGAGAGAGCCCAGGATGCGTCGTTGGGGACGACTACTCTGCCAAGGAGGAGGAGGGGCGGTCGGGCGAACATTTCGACCAGAGTTCTTTGCCCATTGGGATCAGATGCCGTTGTACATAGACGACTACCCTTATAGTGGGATGAGCTACTATGGGGATCCGGATTTGCCACTTCCGGCTGGTCGAGTTTGGGGGCCCGATGGTAAGTGACAAATTGCTATTCTTATATGGGCATGTTTAAAGTTTTTGAATAGTAAATACTGATACTGATTCAGGGACTTTTGGTATGCAGATATAGCATCGGTAAAACCGGCCGGATATATGGGACGACCGACAGCGTCTGGAGCTACGGGTCCGAGTGGATCGAGAGCAGCGCAAAATGATGGTGCAGCCGCCCTACTGGAGGACATCCGCCGTAGATGTGAGCGGTTGTTGACCGGAGTATCAGAGCGCGGGTGGCAGGATTTAGACGACCAGTACATAGAGCCATGTGTTGGTCTCCCCTCGGAGTGGCGAGGCATCATGCGGCGCATGGCGGTGGCCGGTCAAACTATGCGGGATCTACATGCTGCTGGGGCAGAGCCATTGGCCCGGGAGCCTCCAGATAGTGATTAGGGGCATATGGTACCCCTTCTGATGTATGTAGGGGCAGGTGGTGCCCCCTAGAATGTATGGAGGGGCATATGGTGCCCCCAGTTTTTGTTTGTAACATGCTATGGGCATGCCGTATGTATATGTATGGGGGGGGCGTATGGTGCCCCCAGTTTTTTTTGGAACATGCTATGGGCATGTCATGTGTATCAGAGTAGATGGACTCATCAATATATGGTTTGCGACACATATTATGGATATGCATCGTCTTTTGATGGTTGATTTATTGTTATTGTCTTGTATGAATTGAGTGTGATAAATGCCAATCTAGAACATGGTTTGCAATACTATCTACGTAGTGATTCTGGTCTCTGGGTACATGGTTGAAAGTTATGGTTTCAAACGCATGTATTAAGACTTTTACTCGTAAATAGCGTCTAAACAGCACAGGGTTACGCACACGATAAACACCATTTAGTTGCATGACAAGAAGCAAGGAATCCAAACGAACGTGCAGGTGGCGAATGCGATGCAGCAAAGCATCAGCTAGTAGGCCACGCACTGCATCGTATTCGGCCTGATTGTTGGTGGCAAAACCAATGCATTACCCGTTAGACAGAACGAGGTCATGCAAGGGGGTGAAGATGGCCCACCCTGCCGAGGCAAGATTCCTGGAGTAGCGACTTGCACCATCGGCGTAACCAATAAAGGATGTGGACGGGGGGATGCGCAAGGTGGTGTGACAAGACAATACATGAGGGGATGAAAGGAAAGGACGGCAGCGTGAGGGGGCAGAAGTCATCGAGCGAAAATGGCCGGGGGAAGGGGCAGGATGAGCAAAACTCAAACAAGGTGATGTATGAGGGCTATCGGAAACATGGCGAGGACTCGGGCTGCGAAGGTCAACAGAGACACCAGTGGAGTGATCTCGAGTATCAAGGGACACAATGGGGGAGGCGGCAGACGGGCTAGGTTCCGAGTGTCGTGCAGAGGAGGATAGGTAAAGAATGGTGACTGTAGACTCCGTCATCTGGACATCGGGGGGGGGAATGTGGATGGGATCGGTGGAATCCTCAGGCTGGGCTGCAGCATACTGCGCGAGAATGGGAGAGGCGGATTGATTTTGTTCAACCTCATACTCGCGAATCACCTCAAGGGAGGCACGGTAATGCGTCAGGTGAGGACAATGATGGGAGTAGTGGCCATGGACACCGCACAAAGCACAAGGCTTGTTGGTGCGGAGAGTCTTGGGGTTCTTGGAGACGGTCGAAGTAGGAGTGGGAGTTTCAGGGACCGTAGTGTCGGGGAACGCGACTTTTACCATGGGGCGAATACGGGGTAACTCGGGACAAGCATGAGTGGCATGACCGATGACATCACATAAGGCACAAGGCTTCGAGGGTGGGGGGGGAGCCGAGGTGGTTGTGGTGGTTTGGTCTTTGGTTGCCCCCCTGCGGGCTTTTCCTTTCTTCCCGGGAGCCGACTCAGCAGGAGAAGGGTCCTGTGGAGGTGCTGGGGGCACGTTGGCTATGGAGGAAGCGAGGGGGACCGGTTGAACCGGTGTCAAAGCCATGTACGGTTTGGGGTGACCAGGGGGGGTGGCGGCTGGGGGGTCAAGGTACCAAACCGGAATACCCAAGGTCAAGTTAGGGAGAGAAAGGGTGGCCATGACGGGGACGGAATATACTCCGGGAGGGGGAGCCAAGAAGGGGATCTGTCCAGCAGGGTAATGACCAGGAGGAACGGCTCCAAGATGGTTAAGGCCGGGGGGGACCGAGCCGGGAGGATAAAGAGGTTCGGGGGTACCAGCGGTAGGGGGAGGGCCAGAAAGAGGAGGTCCGGCTGGCTGAGATGGATGGCTAGGAGCGGGTTGCGGAGGGCGGGGAGGAGGGTGCGGGCTAGCCGAGGCATGCCGTTTATGGGCAGCCTGAGACGATTGCATCATGCAAACATTCGACAAGCTGGGATTAGTAACAGGAGGGGGAGGAAGGTGAGGAAAAGTTCCAAGAAGGGTGGAATCTTTATAGACGTCGGGGGAGACACTGGTCAAAGAATCGACGGTTTGCTTGTTGGCTACAGAAGAGATGGTCGTCTCGGAGGCGGATGGAGACGGCGGCTCATGATACGATAGCTGGTCAATGGTGACTATCTTTCCGTTATGTGGAAAAGACATCTTGCGGAAGACCGCGGATGGGACAGCAGACATGGCATAGGTGTAGCTTCGCCCCAATAGAATGTTGTAGTCTAGAGGGGCGTCAATGACTTCGACATCAACGCAAACGGTCTTACCGGCGAGAGTGATGGGACAGTTATGGAACAGGCCAATAGGCTGGGAGGCATGACCGTCCCACGCTCGAAGGGTGATCGTGGAAGGGGCCAGCTCAGGGGATCCGAGTTGCTTCCAAGCCGAAGCGGACATCACACAGGTGGATGCCCCCTCATCAATTATACACCGGGATACAGTGGCGTTCCGGATTTTGACTGGGATTTGGAAAGCAACGGAAGGAGGAAGAGGAGGGTGGTTCGATTGAGTGGCGTCGAAAACAATCATTTGGTCATCAGCAGGATCAACAGCGCCCACGGCAGATAGTAGAGCCTTCCTTTGAGAAGGGCACGACTGGAGGAGTTCCAGTGTGGAAATGGCAGCAGGGGATTGTGCCAAATCATCTACTATACTGTAAGATTGAGCGGCTCGACCGGAGGCAGCATTTCGGCGTAAGGGACCCTTTGGAATCTTTGGGTGAACCTCAACTTTGGGTTGAGGGATGTGTAAGGGGCCACTGGATGTCGAAAGAGGCTCTGTAGAACCTGAAGATGGAGGCTCGGGAGCAGACTGAGCAGGGGGCTTGGGGTACTGGCGACACCGAGTTTGAAGGTGAAGGTCGACGGAAGGGGACGGATCGGAGTGCATCATGAGGATCTGGTAGTCAGAGGAACCAGAAATGAACGAGGGTGTGGCTGCATGGCTGTCAGGGGGTTGGGTAGCCACGAATCCCTGTTGAGGGAAAGGATCAGTGAACACAGCTGGCTGGGTAGTGGCCACGTTAGGAGGAGCGTGAGGGGAGACGTGTTGTCCGCGCAATGTGGCTTGAGACTCCCACATCTGTCGCATCTGGGGTAAGAGAGGGCAATCGTGAGTGTAGTGACCGTAAACACCGCAACACGAACAGGGCTTGTTTGTGCGAAGCGGTCTGTTCGGCCTGGGTGGAATGCCCTGAGGCTGGTTGCTAGTGTTAGGGTCCGGACCAGAATTGGGACCTCGGTTACCGGGGGCAGATGGGTTCTGGTTGCCTCTCCGCCTTCTTTGAGAAGAAGGGGGATTAAACGCACCCTGCTGCGCAAATACTTGCCCTAGAGGGGGTTGTAAGGGCTGTTGCAGGTGGTGAGGAGGAAAGGGAGGCAGAAACGCATATGCTGGAGGAGCTGGCGCACCAGGCTGCGGATAAAAGTAAGGGTTGGGTTGGGCAGCATTGAGGTAAGCAGGAGGTTGGGCAAAAGGAGGAGGCATGCCATATCCTGGATACATGTTGCCGGGAGGGGGCAGAGTGCTAGAGGTGCTGGCCCCCCCCTGAGGAAGGCCATGGCTCATAGGAGGGTGAGCAGAGGGGTGGGAAAGAGATCCAACAATACCGTCGGCGGAATGAGATGCCCCTGGGGCGTTAGCGCCACCGGGCCTGGGGATGTCAGGAAGAACGGTATAAACATAACTAGATTGAGCGTAGATCAGGTCATATTTTAAAGCTATTTGGAGGGCGGCTTCTTCAGATTGAGGAAAGTGAGAGGCGACATCTTTGCCGATGGGAGACGGGAGAGTGCGCAGGAACCAGTCCATGTAAACCCGATCTTCAAAGGGAGGGGCTCGACATAAGCTCCGTCTTCGTCGCCATTCCTGAACATGGGCAGAAAGGCGTGTGGAAGAGGATTGCTTAAATGAAGTCAAGAGCTCCGTACCGGTGTCGTATCGGAGAGGGAGCTGGAAGTACGACAAGAAGGCTTGGGCAAGAGTCTCGAACGTGGTATGGGAGGAAGTGGCCTGTTCGACATACCATTTAGAAGCTTCGGCGGTAAGCGTGCGTTGGAACAAACGAAGACGGATGGAGTCATCGGTAATGGAGTTGGAGGAACACCACATGTGGAAAGACCGGACGTGATTGGTTGGGTCTTCGCCATTAAGGCCCTCGAACTTAGGGATATCAGAGGGTAACTTGGTAGGCATAGTGGGCCGGGTAGTATTATGGTGAATGGGGTCGTTAATCAACTGATGGAAATCGGGGAGGCTGAGGCCTGCAATGTACGGCAGCACAGGGGTGGCCGGAGTAGTGGTTGTGACGGTTTCGCTAGAAGTAGGGCCGGCATTGGGGCCGGGAGAACCGCTAGCATTAGGCCCTGATCCGGACATGGTGAAGGTAAAAGGAGTCGGAGGGGGAGAACCGGAAGGAGAAGGGGGATCCGATGAATCAGGAGAGGAGTCGGAGTGCGGACTCGAAGGTGTACTGGCTCGACGACGACGGTGCGGAGCAGGTCGATCAACCGGAAACTGAGGATGAAGGCCAAGAAGTCTCCGGGAAAGGCGCCTTGGGGGCGCAATGATGACAGGAAGAAGGAAACCGACAAGGGCAGAAAGGGACAGAATCAAGAAGGTCAAGGGCAGATAAGGTGCGGTGACGATTGATTTTAGAGTCTTTGCCAGGCGGTGTAAACCAGGCGCTTCTTCACTTAGGGTCAGTGTGTGGTGTGCGTTAATTTTAATTTTTAAACCCTTTCCGTTGTTGAGAGCAAAAAAGTGTGTTGCGTAGCTGAAAATAAACCTACAGAGAACAGAGTAAAATGCTGAAATAACAGAAAAATAACAGCTACGTATGCATCTATCTAACCCAAGAAGGTGGGTCTCTCAAAACTATGCTTGAAAAGAAAGGGAAAAACTATGGAAACACACACAAGGGAAGCTCAACAGATCTAGGGTCAAAGGGGACAGAGATCTGGAGGATAAAGCTGCAGATAAGGGGTGCAGATCACAGCCAAGAGACAGAGGCAAGGTGGCTGGAAAAAAGGGAAATCAGCAAAAAGCCGGGGGGGGCAAGGTAGAGGCCTTTAGGGGAGGTCCAAACAAAACGACAAGAGGTGATTTGAAAGGAAAAGAGGCTGATTTCAATGGATCTGGAAGTGAGGTCACAGATCTGGAAAAAGAGGGGGCTGAAGCTCTGAAACCGACGGCTGAAACAGCTGAAACTCTTCCACAAAAAGTGGAGGGTACTAAAGCCTTAAGGGGCTGGGTTCCCACTTAGATGAGTAAAAACAGATCAGATCTTGGTCAAGGCGGGCTGAGAGCAAGCCGGAGGTGGAAAACCTGGGGAGAGGCACGCGAGCGAGGAACCCGGAAAAATTACGGAAAAATGCGGAAAAAGGCGGGTCGCGAGGTTCGACGTCGAGGTTGAGGTCTCGAGAAGCAGGCCAAAGGTGCGTCCGGGTCGCGGGTTTGGGCCCCGAGTGCGACCCCCGTTCATTTTGTTTCGGCGGCGGTTACACGAAAAATTGTCGTCTCGGGTGCGGTGGTGTCGCTGCACAACAATGGGGGCCAGAGACACACGGAAGTTAGAAATTTTAAGTTTTTTAGGGTTTTATGTGAGAAAAATGACATAAAAAGAGGAAAAATAAGCGGCTGAAAAGAAGCCCTAGGGCCTGAAGTAGCTGGATATGCAAGAATATGAAAAACGACAGCGGTCGTAATTTAAAACCCGTGTGGAGTCGCCATTTGTTAGTATGAATTCTTCGTCGAAGTGTACGAAAAAGAACCACTTTAGCTACGCATAACTAATAGCCCTAACAACAATAATAGCTGCAAAACATCTTCAGATCTGCAATTAGTAGTTAAAGTGCTGCAACAAACAGATCTATAAATGGAAAGACATTAAGCAGTAAAGTAAAGAGTTTGCTCCATGCATCCAACAGACAAGACGAGAACACGATTTTTGAATGAATTTTTATATTACAGGGCACCTGGGAGGAAACAAGAAGGTGTATCCAGATCTCCTCAATGGGATGGGTTCTTTGTAGTCCTCAGCACTTCAGATCTAAGCTTTCTCTCTTGTAGATGTAGAAAACCCAATGTAGAAGATAGAGCTCAATGGGAGCAAAATGGTAGAAAATGAGACCAAGTGTATAGATCCAGAGTGATCTAATAGGCAACAAAAGGTGAAGAATGATGGGGAAAACCCTCCTATTTATAACAAAATATTGGGTCCTTCTAGATCTTGGTGCGTGATTAAAATAATGTTAATCACATCTAGATCCACCTCTATGGAATATTTTATTATTATTTGTTGGAGGGAAAGGGTGTTTGACTTGGGTCAAATCCCTTGATTAGTGAAAAAATAAATAAATAAATGATTTATTTATCTTTTTAAGGAAGTGGTTGGGATATAATCAAATAAATAATGATTTAGTTGATTAATGGTGGTTGATTTGGTCATATTTAACAAGGAATATTATTTAAATAATTATTCCTAGAAAATAATAAGATAACTATGGGTTTATCTCATTAGTTTCTTTGTTTTTGGGTTAAACATGACTGGGAATAATAATTAAATTATGGTTTAATTAATTATTCCTTTTGGGGTTTCCTAATTAACATAGTGAAATCAGTTTTACTTGGGGTAAAACTGGTCTTACATGGTGTACTTGGGTCCATCTAATGATGAAGAGTTAGATGACCAAAAAATGGTGTAACACCCCGGGTAGCTGCAGTCCTTGCCGTGAATAGTGAGGGGCCCCAACTGACGGGACAGGTGCCACATCTGTGTCAAGCAAACAAACACTTCATGCCAAAACATAATTTTCACCCTATTTCAACAAAAAAAAAAATTGCATAAACATTCAAAAGATAAAAAACAAAATGCTTCTTTGAAATGCACTGATCATTTCCTTCTTACCATTGAGTCCCCACTGGGTACTAGGGGGCAGTACTAACTCCGAATCGCCTGTGAAGTTCATACCTGCATAGGGATAATCTGTAATCATAATAATCTTGGAGTTTAGCTAATAAAAAAATCCATCATCAAAACAATGGCGGACGATACCCTCTCTAGTCCGCGGAAGCAAGGCTACCCATCGAGCCTGCCTCGGCTCGCGTCGGCCCAAAGGAACTGTAACGATCATGGGCCTCATCAATGGTACCCACTCCAGTAAGAAGGAGACAATCAATGTACTGTACCCAAACTCTCTCTGGGTACAGGTCTTACATGCGGTAAGCTCTGCTCGGACCCGACGGACAACTCCATCACACCAGTCAAAAACCTGAGGTTGCATACAGTCCAAGGCTAGGAGCACTTGGGCCTTGGTGGCCACATGCTGACTCTTGGCACCTACCAAGAGAAAAATAATCCATAATATAGATCTTAATGGTATCAAAGCCACATGTGCGATTGGTACCCGGTTGCTCACAGCCTGAGTGTCACGTATGCAATGCGCACGAATCAGATTAGCAGTGGAACGTGGGTCAGCTCTGGACCCCGTCAAGCTGGGCCTCAACCCATGACATGATAGGCCAGTCAAAAGTACACATCATCCTTTTCGATTGAGAGCTCATTGCCCCCAATCTGAAAGACATGGTGCGTTCGTCCCATTGTTGGATTAGCCACCTCAGGAGGTCCTCTTGACCCCTCATCAGTTCTAAGCGGGCATATTTTAGCAATCTGCATCTGCGGAGAGCCATCAAGCTTGTAGCATCCATCACCATCTCTCGTTCTTCTCGTTCATGTTCTCTCTCTCGCCAGATACTCATGATTAAGAGTTGAATACCTGCAAATCCAACATTTTCAACCGATCAAAACTTGCCTGGACCACTTCAAAACAGTGAAAAACGAGTTGCTAAAAAAAACAGTGTGCCTAACGCTGGCCCTAGTATAAAACAAAGCGCGCTAACGCAGCATCCCTTCATGGGTTATGTGTTTAACGCGGCTGTAACACTACTGGACCGCGTTAGGCGCAAGCATTTTTAGGGCCTCACAATTTTCTCATTTTGAACTAGCAAAAAGTAACAAAAAGACAATTAAATGATAGCAGGAGGTTCTAGCTCTTACCTGGATCTTGCGGGAAGGAAAACCATTGCTCGGATTGACCATAATCGTCAGCTGAATATTTCACCCCTTTTCACCCCAGAGCTCCTTCACAGCACTCAAAACAGTGAAAACAAAGGTCTTTCGACCTTCTTATAGCCAATTATGGGGCATGACTCTCTTAAAATAGTCGACAGAAATCATGAATTCTTGTTGTGCATGTGTCGCAACTATTGAGATTTGGTACTAATGTTATGATGAGTGATCAAGATTCATATGCAGACATACTCATGTTTACTCGAGCATTCTTTTATGGTGTTTTTCTTGCTCGTTAATCGGAAAAACCTAGAATTTTGTTCTTCAGACTCGTTAAAACTATGAAGAAGCACTGAGCTTTCTTTTTAGGAACCTTTTTCTTGCTCATAAAACTGAAAAAACCCCGAGTTGACTTTGTCGGGCTCGTTAAACTACCACAACAGAGAGTAAGGATCCATTCTTTTCCTCTTTTTCAAAGCTCTTTAAACTGAAAAACTAACCGAGTTTTCTCCGCGTGACTCGTTAAAATTTCATGGAGGTAATCGAGTTTTCTCTGTGTGACTTGTTAAAATTCCACGAAGGGCACCGAGTTTTTCTTTATTGGACTCGTTAAAATTTCACAAAGAGTACTGAGTTTACTCCATCTCCTCGTACTCATAACAAAATGAGGTAGACGTCCATCGAACATAGATTTCTCACTTTTCAGACTTCGATGGACTAACTTACGGAAAATGAACTATTTCAGGTTTACTATTCTCCCTTTGATGTGCCTCGTTATCAAGACATGACAAAGGTACCCCAATGGAGTCGTCTTTTACAATATTTTTCAGACTCTCTAAACATGAAAGATTCACCGAGTTTACTCGTCTGGACTCGTTAAACCTAATCAGATGGGGCACGAAGTTGTCTTTTACGATATTTTTCAGACTCTCTAAATATGAAAAATTCACCGAGTTTACTCGTCTGGACTCATTAAACTTAATCAAACGGGGAAAAATTTGGACAAAATGGATACTACCTTTGTTACATTTCAGAATGGTCGATTTGGCAGCAAAATTCTTGAACATGGCACTTCCCAAAAAAATCTTTTGCAGTTAGCCAAACCCTACCATCTATGAGTATTAGCCTTCATCTCCCAGTGTCCCTGCACCAATAAAATCCTAACACACTCTTGGGTGTTCATTAAGCCTCAGCTGCCTAGTACCCTGTTATAGTACCTTCTATTGTTCAAGCAGATCTCGCTATCTACTGCTCCTGTTATCAACCAAACTGCTCATTATGCTAGAAATTATTTGTCGTCTGACATCCCCATTTACTCTTCATTATCTCAATCATAAAAAAAATAATTTGGTTTCTGTTTCATGTTGAATGATGTAGGACGCCTCAATGCCTACCTTTCAACAGATCTCTTCCTATCGACTTTAGTATCTTATCTAGCAAGTTGATCCAGAAACCCATCAGTACCTGAATACTTGCAGACATCAGTGGCATGTAGTCTTGTGTTTGATCAGGAGTCTTCATCATTGGCTCCTAGTCGAATGATTCTATGAGTTTTCGAATTCAACTCATTTTATTCACACTCGCTAGATTGTACTGTGCATTTTAGGTACCATCATCATTATCAATGGCCACCTTCGCATCTGTTAACAATTTTCATTATCGACTGGTAATCAGACGATTTCTCACATGTTCGACAATAGCTTCTTCATTCACATGTTGAGGAATATGCATTTTAAGTGAATCGGCAGTCAAGACCTTGGGGCAAAGGTTACATCATTAAAGTTGTGTTCCCTTCCCCAAGTTGCAATATTTTTTATGGAGACAACTTCTTCAGCCTGATCATGTTATGACAGACATTCCCACATTGTGCTTATTAGTGGACAGATTCTTCATATCTCTATTCTAGAGAAATCATGTTGTTTAAAATACTAAGCATGGGAATGCCCAACTTAAGGCAGATACTATATTTTCTGACATATGTTGTTGTTTCAGGTTTTCCTCAGTCTTTCAATCTCTTTATCTCTACTACACACATTGTAAATTATTTCGGCCATCGTCTTCGTCTCTGACCTCACACTTTAGGGGGCATCTGTTACAGGTCAAAATACCTCCTCATCAGCTAAGAGGAGAAGGAAAATATGGAAGGAATACAAATACCTAAATTAAACTTATTTCTTCCAAGATAATGCCTCTCTATAACAACACAAGAGCGTTATAACACAACTAATCAGTGAATAGGCCACGTTAGTGGATAGGGAAATGCTCTATTTACACTAGAGAGCAACGTTAGCCATGTTTTAAGTTTGAAACAGGAAAAACCCGCGGAGAATGATTTGAATCTCCAGCTTTTTCTCACAAGAGAGTCAGTACAAAAAGGAAACTGCAAAGCACTAATCTCTTATTAGGCCTTGCCATAAACAACTGAACTCTCAAAGAAGGCAAAAGCATAGAGATTGGAGAAACATCTTGGTTTTTTCTATTCAGAACTAGTGGAAAGAGAAGGGTAATGATTGCTCTCTCCATCTCCTATAAAATGGAGTTGAAGGCTTTTGGTTCAAGGTCGAACGATTGTCAAAGTTTTTGAATACTTGTGAAGTAGAGATCATTGTTGTAGTGTGAAGGTCAAAGGTCAAAGAGGTTCATTGAGAACTTTTTGATCAAGACATCACCACTTTGAGAGATAGAGAGATTGAAAGGCTGAGGAGGGCTTGGTACAACTGACGGTTGTAATCATCCTTTTTATAAATCAATAGAACTGTATCTATTTTGTCGATTCTATGCGTTGATATTGTCATTATTATTTAATCACTTATATAGCATGATATGAATGGCTTAGATGTGCATAGTTTAATTGTTTATTATATATTGGCTTAATTGATAGGAAATGTATGTTATGTTAGAAATTACACGGGTGCTTTAATTGATTGTAGGACCAAGATTTGGAGCTGGTGAAGGAGAACCTCTGCTTCGCTGCCTAGTGCTCTCCAAGGGACTCGAAGATCATTAAAGAGGTAATCTTCTATATTATTCTATCAAGTGATTTTAAGTTAATATGAACATGTATATGCAATATTTGTGAACTATACAGCTAATCTTACTATCTACCTTGGGCATCGTAAAGCCCTGAGAGGGATATACAATAACCAACAACCCAAGCATTTTACCCTAAAACAGAGCCACACTCTCTTGAATCCCGCTTTCTTGATTCATTCTCTCTTGTATTTGCAACCCAGTTATGGTCTCATGGCCTCAACTACTTGCGTGGAGCATCAAGACTCTACACTAGCCATATAGTCATTGCAAACTACTTGGGACAAAGTCGTCTTTGCATAATGTTAATCTTCTACCATTAATACGACCAGGGAAAAATTCCCCATTCATCTTAGTGAACTAGACTTCACCTCCTTCCGTCACATCTAGGACAATATATGGGCCTAACCAGTGCATTTGTAGCTTACCCAGGTGTTTTGCAAACTTGTGGTCATATAACAAAACTAGTTCCCCATCTTTGAATGTCTTCTTCTTAATATGTCGATCATGCCATGCCTTTTCTCTTTCCTTCTGAACTTGCTAATGAAATCCAATGATGAACTGATATTCTTCCAACTCAAGCAATTGCACAAATCTCTTCTCCATAATGTTGGTGTCGGCTATAATCATCACTGTTGTGATTTGAAAACTTGGTACAATATACTCTATCGGCATCACCGCTTCCTAGCCATACACTAGTCAGAACATGGTCTAACCTGTCAGATTCTTATAGGTAGTTCTTTAGGCCCATCCCAGTCATTTATGTTAGTGTTGCATACTTTTTTTAGTGCATTCTCCAGTATTTTTTTGAAAGCTTCGAACGTGCCATTCGCCTAGGATTTTCATGGTGTACTCTTTTGGTGACCCACTTGGAACTCTTTGGTCAAGTCTTTGATAGTGCTATCCAGAAAATGTGTACCCTGGTCGCTAATCAAAATTTTTGGACAACCAAACCATGACACAATATGCTCGAAAATGAATTTGGACATCGTGTCTACAATACAGTTATTCACTAGTTGTGCCTCATCCCACTGAGTGAGGTAATCGGTCATGGTAATAATGTACCACACACCCATTTTCTTTGTTAGAAGATCGATTGGTCCCACAAAGTCAATTGCCCATTTATCGAAATATTGCAACGTAACTTGGGGGTGCAACACCATTTCATCTATTCACAATGGTCTTCTAGTCCTCTAAAAAACATTACATGTGCTACAATACTCCTTCAAATATTTATGCATCGTTGGCCACCATAATATAGCACGCAGAATACTCTGCATAGTAGCTTTTCCTACGTAGTGACCTCCAGTTACTCTTCCATGGGCTTCAACCACTATGATGTGTCTTTCATGCTCTGGAAAATATCTTCGTAGGATCTCATCAGCCCCCATTTTATACAGATGTCCTGCAATCAGAGTAAAATATTCTGCCCTTACGAACAACTCTTTCCTCTGTTGCATAGTGTATTCATCAATTATGACTCCTATGGAGAGAAACCGAATTATATCTAGGAAATTCTCATTTTCAACCTCGATAGTGAATAATTGCGCATCATGTAATCCTTCCTCAAGATTTATCGGTTCGTCCCCTGTCTCGATTCTAGACAGGTGATCTGGTATTCCATTTAAACGAGCTAGCTTGAAAATTACCTTCAAATCATATTCTTGGAACAAAAGTAACCATCGACAAATATTCCCCCCCAAAGCAGGAATTTTTACCATTTTATTTAAACAGAATGATCCCTATACATTTTTAAGTGTGGACCTAATAGATAGTGCCTGAATTTTTGTAGCGCATAAACCATTTCCAATCCTTCGTGCTTATTGGTGGAGTAGTTACTCTATGCTTTAAACAACTTCCTGCTTACAAAGGCTACAGGGTGATCAATATATCCTCCTCTGGGATGCTCTAACACAACTCCCAAGGTTATGCAGGCTGCATCAACGTGTACTTGAAATTCCTTCTTCCAATCTGGGAACACAAGAGTAGGCGCAGTCACCATTTTTTCTTTTAGTATATCAAGACTCTTCTAGTAATCGTCATCCCAACAGAACTTTCTATATTTATTTAATGGATTCTCCATGGGCACAATAATCTACACATATTCCTTAATGAACTTCCTGTAATAGCCTATATGTCCGAGCATCATGCGTAGCTATTTTACACTTGTTTGGGGTTCCAAATTGATAATGATGGAAATTTCTGTAGAGTCTAACATCAATCCCTATTTTCACACAATGTGTCCCAAAAAAATACCATATGATACGAATAAAATTCACTTCTTCAGATTTAAGGAGATATGATACTTCCTACAGATATCCATCATCTAGCGTAGACTAGAGACATGCTTCTTTAATAGGCCAAAGACTGTCCAGTCGTCGAAATATATTTCCAGGAACTTGTGGATATATTCTTTGAAAGTTTCAACAACAACCCTATAAAATATAGTTGGCACATTATTCAAACCAAATGGCACAACAATTGTTGAGATTCAACAAGATGATGAGCTTAGTGAAAAGTATGCACCATCACTAAGTGGGGCCTGCATGCTATTTTTAGGTGTATGTATATTTTTATACATGGTGAGCATATTCTATAAGTTGCAGGATGCTATTTGTAGATGGTTGGTCAAATGTGAAAAATAGATGAAATTCTATTTTTAGAATATTGGGCAAAGTCTATTTATAGATCGTCAATATAAAAATAGATGCATGTCGATTATTATTTACCCATAATAATAATCCGACAATAAATATCAAATTATTATCTTGGAGCACTTTATTTCAATGAACAGATTTGGAAAATCAGTGGGCTAAAAGAATTACACAATTCCTAGGGTGGTTGGTGACTCATGCATGGAGGACTCAGTTAGAACTGAAGTGGAAAAGTTGTGACAGAGTTGGAAGAGTAGTTAATGGAGTTGTTATTCAGTTTAACTCAGTTGAGCTAGTTGTATCTAGTCTAACTGAAAGATACACTAGTGATATTTTAGTGAATTAATTAATTAATTTCATCACTAGAGACTCACTTGCAAATGAACAAATATAGCAGTTAACTGCTTGCATGTCAGTTCTAGTGGAGACCCATTGGAGAGATAGGTGAAAGGGTGAGATGGACTATCTGTTGTGACTATAGTGATGCATTCAATGCATATGACACACATTGGAGATGTCAATGATAATTGCGCAGTCAAGGCAAGGCCAATTCGAATTCATTCAGGGGTCTTATTCATTAGGGATTGCACAGTGGAGGCACGCTGTCAGGAGGCAAGAAATTGGTGCATAGATATGCAAATGTCTGCATGACAGTGTGTAATGATTATTGATTGTACTGAGAGTTTGATGTAATGATATTTTTATGATATTATTACATGATCCATTGGTATACATAATATATGATAATTGGGGTTTTTAGCTTTAAGCTTTCCCATTAAACAATTATGTTTATGTGCGATTGATTTTCTTCATGTGTTTTCAATTGGCGATTTAATTTCCGCAAAGAATTAATTGGAAGGATCCTGTATTTAACATAAGATTAACTTGTTAGATCAAGAGAATCCAGTAATACTATCAGTATTAATAAATTTCTACATGGTATTGGAGCCAAGCTAATCACTGGAGATTGCAATTATGTGTAATATTCCAAAATTTACATGCAGCACATTGGAATATTAATTTTTTCTGATTTCACTTAGGAGCTGAATAAATGGGTAAGGAGGCCCATACATTGCAAAAAAATGAATAAAATCCCTCATAGTGTGAAAAGGGATATTCATAAGAGCTGAATTTCACACCTTCATGTGTGAACAACGACTTTTGCATGTGGACAAGGTCAAGTTTGACCAAGTCAACAACGTTGGGATAAGAGGGGGAGAGCATCTTGTGAGACAGCGCAGAGATAGTGGGAGGAAGATTCCTTGGTGGAGGAAACCCTAATTGAGTGGGGCCCAAGGCAAGAAGGCTCACACATGAATAAAACAAGGGCAAGGAAGCCATAGAAAAGCATCTTTGGAATGATATTTGATTTCTCTGCTTAGGCTTTTCTGCATCCTCTTGCTATTTAGCAGAGTTGTTGTGCTGCTTAGCACAAGGATTTCCTATTTAGGAATCCTTCTCCTTTCTTGAGAGGCCGCTTGAAGGAGATTGTACTGATTTTCCTCACATCTAGGCTTGAGGCCAAGCATCCTCCTTCAGCTACAACGTTGTTTTTGCAGCAGTATAACGTTGTGTTGTAGGGTGTTGCAGTGAGGGTTCACAACACCACTTCCGGAGCTTGTGTTTCAGAGGAGGAAGACTTCCTTTCTCTAGGAGACCAGTAAGGAAGTATTTGAGCTGATTTTCAGATCTTGGCATGTGGCCAATGCATTTTACATCTCCTATAGTGCAGTCCCTTGCATGAATTGTGTCATTCTTTGCAGTGTTGTAGTGAGAGGGTCAATCTCCTCAATCTTGTCTTGCTTTCTCAGGGAAAGGGCCAACCCTTGTCCCAGAAAGACTTGTAAGAAGGATCCTCCTTAATTTTTGTATTCTCCAACTATTTATGCACATTTATATAGTATGCTGTGTTATTTCAGATCCAGATCTACAGATCTATGCATCTTGTACTCGTGCCTTCATGAAAGCCTTGCCGGGTGATCTTTCTGATGTGTAAAAGGAGCTAGCTCTCAAATTTTTATTCATGTTTTGAGAAATAAAACTCTTGATCTGATATTTGTAGCATATTTTATTAGAAAACCTCTTAAAATGACGCTGTGCATGCTTCGAAAACTTTCTATTTAGTCAAATCATGGGATTTCAGCCTTTTTAAGCGATACCGGGACTGGGAGATCTGTTTAAATAAGTAAAAGTGATTTATTTTTGGATGATTTTTGGGTGTGAGTCAAAAATTACATATACTAAGGGATCCAAGCATTATTTTCCCCTATTATAGTGCAATTTTCTGAAAATAACATTTTTAGGGCATAAATTGTTGTTTTTCCCCACTTTTAGCTGATTTAATGGATCATAATTTTGTTGTTGCAACATAAATTTGATGGCTATATGTTTCTAAATAAATTTTACAATTTAATTCTCACCGTTTTCATATACTTTTCTGAAAAAATTATTTTCACTACATGCATTGCTGAGTTTTCCCATTTGGGAATATTATAGTGGTATAAGAGCATGATCTTTGGCTCAGACTATGAGTTCCAACTATCAGAAGGAGAAAGATTAGAATGATGGAGAGGATGAGTTTTGTCTCATCACTTTTCAGATCTAGGAAGAACCTCTCCTAGGAGGTTAAGCAAATAGAGCAAAAGAAATGCAAGGAAACTCCTAGAGGGTTTCAACAAGAGGAAGAGTGATGAACTTCCTATTCTCAAAGAGGAGAAGACATGAAGCATTAAGAACACTTGGAATCTGAATTTCTAAGTGAATACCTTGTTGAATACCAAGCTAAACCTAGAGTCTTCAAGAAGACTCTAGATTTACCACAATTTATTCAGCTAGAGGAAGAAAGAAGACCCTACAACCATGGGATGATGAGAGGCAATAGATTCCTATTATCCATTTTTGATGGATCACTCACATGTACGGAAGAGGTTTGGGTGATGAAGCTAAAGGCTTTCTTCCTGCTACATCCAGTAGTAGATAGAGAGGCTATAGAAATTTCAGCATTGCACCTTGAAGGTGAAGAAAATACTTGGTGGTTCAGCCATTTGAGCCATGCAAAAGTGTCAACCCCTGTTGAGTTCTCTCAAAGGTTGATCATGAAATTTGGAAAAAAGGAGGAGAAGCCCTCATCACCTAAAGAGGCGCATACCAGCGTTGTTGTAACCATGGAGGAACAACCTTCATCTTCAGCAATTTGGGAAGCCAACGCATATCAGGAAGAAACTCTTGCATCCCTGCAAGAAGCGTCCAAATTTCACCAAGGTATGATTAAGTTTCCATATCTTGTCATTTTAGAAAATCTTATGGAGGGATATACATCATTGTATACAGCTGATCTATAGCAACAGAGTTGCACTGCACTATACAAGAGCAGTGATGAAGAAAAGAGGACCCATTCCTCATGGGGGCATTCAAGTGGCAGCTTCATTCATGAAGCAATGGAGGAAGAAGAGATAGATGGTAGACATATTGAAGTGAGAAACACTTTCTCCTTTCTAGATGACACTTTGTCAATTATCACTTCCCAGCTCAAAGAGAAACTTCTACCTGCAGCAGATCCAATACCTTATTGGTTTTGGAAGGCCATTGATGAAGAGAAGGTCTCATGGAGAGATCTCATTGGAGGTGCACTTCAACACATCATGAAGTGAAAAGTTCTTCAACAGTTTGAGGAGGTTTTTCCCTCATCACACTTGGATCTTTGTGGATTCAAGGGGGACATTGATGAGAGGTCTTCTCTAGAAGATCTCTAAGGAGTTTCATTTCAACATCCCATGAAATGCAAGGGGAAAAATATGATTTGGGAGGATTGTAGTCTTCCTTGGGAGAGTACTAAGGAATAAAATGATGGAAGGAATTTATTGGTGGATGAATGGAGGTGGATAATGAGCAAGAAGCTAGAAATCTACTTGCAAATCTATGATACTGGGCAACAGGAGGCTTGGCTGCGTTGGCTACTCTTGAAAGAGTTTGGCCATCATCCTGTTTCTAAGGGTATGTGGCAAGATACTTGCATCATTGGGCAGGAAGGAGTATGGACACATTGTGTTGATATGACATTCTTCATATCAATCACCATGTTTTCACTACATGATTTTTATGATGGAGGAATGAGGAGTAAGCAAGAACTTGTGTTACTTTGGTAGTTTTTGGGATAGCAAGAGAAGATTTTCTCTCACACTTTGCATGATGTTGCAGGAGTAGGAGATGGCACTATCATGGTGCAAAGAGGCTACTCATTGGCCTTAGATGTTCAAGAGGTACTTCCACTTTGAGAGGAACCTCTTATGTGTAGCAACATTATGGGAGATGTCTTTGACAAGGAGCATGTCAAAGAATGGAAATATGAGTTGGCAGGAGCTTACCTACATGGGCCAACAACGTTGTCACTTGGGAGCTTGGGGTTATTGATGGAGTGTCCCCAGGATCACTTCACACTTTATGCACTTGGTGGACAAGGAGGAGGTGAGAATGATGAAGTAGTGGATGGAAAAATCTATTACATTGATATGATCTTCTTAACTTGGATTTCCAAGCATGATAAGAGTGATCTTCATGCAGCACACGGTTTATTCATGTTCATAATAGTGTGTCATACCACTATGGAGGAATTATTCACATACATATGCATCATATTACACTCAAAACATGGTAAAAATATTTTTTTTTCATCCATGTATTGTCTAACACAATATTTGGATACCCTTATCATTCATATTCAGTGCATTTCTCCATAAGAGGGCAAGTTTTTCATTGAGCTCCATGGTCAACATTGGGCCAAATAGTATGATGGAGACAACCATATTTTATATGGCCTTTTGAAAGTGTTTTCTTAAATGTAATTTTAGTTGATGTGCCCAGCCATTTTCTATTTATCAGTAGATGTCATGACATACATAATTATCCATGTAACAAAAAACAACTTTCCATGTAAATTTATGAAACATCAGTTTGGGAAACTGCACTGTCACTATTGGGAAAAATGTTGGTACCTTCTTGCACCACATGAAACCTTTAGAATTTTCCTCATTTTGATGCTGATCATGATTTAATTTGCTGATATTGATATTATTTTTATTGGAAGCATGATTGGGAGAGAGACACATGAGTTGGATTTGTCCTTTAGGGAAGAGAATTCCCACACTCTTTGCATTGCATGTTCTAATGGGATCATGAGAGGAGATATGGCCACCACAGCCAAAAACTTGCTTCTTTTTGTTGAGGTGGGCCATGTGATTGATGGGATACCATATGGTGATGATTTCCTATCCATCACATATGGGATGATTTGGGCCAGGTGATTCATAGCGTTGGACAGGAGATCTTTGGAGATCTAGTCTTCATCTTTCCACTTGAGGGAAATTATTTTGCGGCCCAAGATCAACATATTCTCTACACTTATCATAAGTGGAGAGGAGGACAGCATGTGGTAGGCTCCTATGTCTATCATGTTCATATTTTCAGCCCACCTACATTGCATGAGCTCAAGGTGGAGGAGAATTTTCAGGAGTTGCTATGTTGGGAGGTGACTCATTTTGTATGGATGATTGCTTGGGGATGGAGGATCCACATGGGAAGGATGTTTCCCAATTTATTTCAGAATCCATGCCTTGAGAGGAACTCTAGATAGCACATTATTGCCTCCTTGATTACTTTACTCATTCATGATGATAGCCCTTTGGCTAGCTTGCATGCTTGGGAGGGGAAATTTGGAGATTCATTGATGAGACAACATCTCATTCCTTGGAGGAGTACATCATATGTGGATGCTACAGTAGGAGGAAGGGAGACTCTTTAGTTATATACTTGCAGTTTCTTTAGGACAAGCAACATTTGGGAGGGGAGGAATGTAATATTCCAAAATTTTCATGCAGCAAATTGGAATATTAATTTTTTTTATATTTCACTTAGGAGCTTAATAAATGGGTAAGAAAACCGATCATTGCAGAAAAATGAATAAAATCCCTCATAATGTGAAAAGGGATATTCATAAGAGTTGGATTTCACACCTTCATGTGTGAACAAGGAATTTTTCATGTGGACAAGGTCAAGTTTGACCAGGTTAACAATGTTGGGATAAGAGGTGGAGAGCATCTTGTGAGACAACGTAGAGATAGTGGGAGGAAGATTCCTTGGTGGAGGAAACCCTAATTGAGTGGGGCCCAAGGCAAGAAGGCTCACACATGAATAAAATAAGGGAAAGGCAGGAATAGTAAAGCATCTTTGGAATGATATTTGATTTGTCTGCTTAGAATTTTCTGCATCCTCTTGCTGTTTAGCAGAGTTGTTGTGTTGCTTAGCACAAGGATTTCCTATTTAGGAATCCTTCTCCTTTCTTGAGAGGCATCTTTAAGGAGATTGTACTAATTTTCCTCACATCTAGGCTTGAGGCCAAGCATCCTCCTTCATCTACAATGTTATTTCTGCAGCATTTTAACGTTGTGTTGCTGGGTGTTGCAGTGAGGGTTCACAACACCACTTCCAGAGCTTGTGTTTTAGAGGAGGAAGCCTTCCTTTCTCTGGGAGATTAGTAATAAAGTATTTGAGATTATTTTCAGATCTTGGCATGTGGCCAATGTATTTTACATCTCCTACAGTGCAGTCCCTTGCAGGAATGACATCATTCTTTGTAGTGTTGCAGTGAGAGGGTCAATCCCCTCAATCTTGTCTTGTTTTCTCAGGGAAAGGGCCAACCCTTCTCCCGGAAAGACTTGTAAGAAGGATCCTCCTTCATTTTTGTATTCTCCAACTATTTATGAATATTCCTTTAGAAAACTATGTTATTTCAAATCCAGATCTGTAGATCTATGCATATTGTACTTGTGCCTTCATGAAACCCTTGCCAGTGATCTTTCTGATGTGTAAAAGGAGTTAGATACCCATTTTTCTTCATTTTTTGATCAATAAAAATCTTGATATGATATTCTTAGAATATTTTATCAGAAACCCTCTTAAAATGACACTGTGCATGCTTCAAAAAAATTCTATTTAGTCAAGTCATGGGATTTCAACCTTTTTAAGCCATACCAGGACCAGGAGATCTGTTTACATAAGAAAAGTGATTTGTTTTTGGATATTTTCTGGGTGTGAGTCCAAAATTACATATACTAAGGGATCAAAGCTTTATTTTCCCCTATTGTAATGTAATTTTCTGAAAATAACGTTTTTAGGGCATAAATTGTTGTTTTTCACACTTTTTGCTGATGTAATGGATCATAAGTTTGCTGCTGCAACATATGTTTGATGGCTATGTGTTTCTAAGTACATTTTATGATTTAATTCTCACTATTTTCATATATTTTTCTGAAAGCAGTGTTTTCACTGCATGCATTGTTGAGTTTCCCCATTTGGGAATATTACATTGTGATGCGGTGCTAAGTTTTGTGGTGGTGGACAATTCAAATTTGCTGTAGAAATTTCTTGGTGCAACAATTGAGTATTCATTGAAATTTAATTTAGTGGGTTGTGATTGGAGTATGCCCTTGAGGGTAGCTCAAATTACATAGCCTGGAAGGATAGGATGGAGGCGGTGCTTGAAGATAATGGACTAAATGAGTTCATAGATAGCGATGTTCCTAGGCCTACTTCTAGCAATGCTACATTACTTGACGCATGGAAAAAGAAGGGAGCGAAGACAACAAGAATTCTGTTGGAACTTGTGAAATACCATATTGTGTCAAGCCTTCACGGGAAAGCCACTCCATTTGCAATGTGGAAGGCTTTGACAGATATTTTCCAAAGAAGCAGTGACCATAGGAAGTTGGCGCTGAAATTTAAGCTCAGAAAAATCAAAATGGAGAAGGGCGACAATATTCCAAAATATCTCACGAAGTTTGTCTTATGTAGGGATGAGATGGGGAGTGTGGGAATTACAGTTTTGGATGATGACTTGGTGAGCTTGGCTCTCCTTGGGCTTCCAAAGAGTTGGCACAGCTACGAAGACTCTGTCAATGGATGGTAGAAACTACCGGATTGGGAGCGACTTTGTTCGAATCTTGTGCAAGAGGAGATAAGGCGGAATACCGGGGATGGCTCTTCATCGAAGAATGATGATGAAGAGAATTGCGTTTTTACTGCCAAAGCAAGGAGAGGTAAGGGGAAGAAATCCCATCCAAAATATGAGGCTAAAGGCAAGAATTTGGATTTGTCCAAAGTGAATTTTTTTCACCATCACGAACATGGCCATCTCGCCACTAACTGCCCAGAGAAAAAGAAGAACAAGAAGGCTGTTGGAGTTGCAGTCATTAGGGGAATTTTGAGGTTTAAAATGGGCCTCCTAAGGAAAATGTACAATCAAAATTCACTTTATGAGAACCAATCACATTTTAGGGGATGACATCATCCCTAATTGTTGAGGTGGCATTGCTTGAGTTAAAGGTACTTACTTGTCACATTCTCAATGGTGGATAAAAAATCATGATTAACCATGGTAGTGCTATAAGTATTTTTAAAGTCAAAGTAAAGTACTCATAATAAATGTCATTTCACACTTTTTGAATAAAAATATATTATTTTCATTTCATATTTCTTGAAAGAAACAATGTGCATCCCTATGTATTTATTATATTATATTATTTTTATATAGTATATTAATTACATGTTATTATACAATTTAAATAATATAAATTTTAATTAAGAGCATATAATATAATTAAGAATTTATAAACTTATATTTGTATTTTATTTTAAGTTAATTAAGTACAAAGGACAAATGCATGAGATGTTCAATGATAATGACTTTTTCTTGAAAAACTCATTCTTATTTATAGTCACACCAATACAAGTTTTTTATTAATTTTATTTTGGTACAACTTTTGAATTGAATTTAACTATGGTTACATGGATTGTGGTGCAAAAAGTGAATTTAAAATTCATAAATATTATTTTATTGGTTTAGCTATTATTTTATTATTTCCTTAGTAGGCCCATTTAAGACCTCAAATTTCCCCTAATGGGGTGAGGCCTTAGCCTCACAATTTGAACTTGATTTATCTTTGATCACATGCTTGGTTTCAAGCACAATGGGATCTGTGTGGTATCTTGATAGTGGTGCTTCCTTCCATATGACAGGAGACAAGGAGTTGTTTAGTGACTTGGAGGAGAAGGATCTCCAAATGAATATAGAGATGGGTGACGATGGTAGATACAATGTGACCAACATTGGAACCATTACCTTTGAGAGGGAGTTAGGTAAACCACTTATGTTGAAAGATGTTATGCATGTTCCAATTCTGAAGAATAACTTGGTCTCGGTCACTATGTTGGAGGACAGAGGTTATGAGGTTGTTTTCAGCTAGGGAAAATCTTTCCTGTGATATAAAACAACGTGTCAAACCAATAGGATAGGGATTTGAGTTCAGAATCTCTACAATATGGAAGTAGATGGCTGCACTGGAATGATGAGAAAAGTAGAAGAAGTGGTGAGCCGAGATGAGGGTGAATTGTGGCACAGGAGATCAGGCCACCTTTACCATGGTGCCTTGAAGATTTTGCAGTAGATTTCTGCTGGAATTCCCAAGGATACTCTTGCGCAGTCAGATCAGTGCAAGGGATGTACTATGGGTAAGTTTGTGAAGACCACCTTTCATGAGAAGGAGAACCGTGCTTCGATGATCCTGGAGAGAATTCACACAGACATGTGTGGACCTTTCTCGGTTGCTTCAACAACGAAACATAGGTATTGTGTTATATTTGTTGATGACTATTCTCGTAGATGCTGGATCTTATTCATGCAAAAGAAGAGAGAAACATTCTCAAATTTCTGTGATTTTAAAGCATTGGTGGAGAAGGAGTTGGGGAAGCAAGTGAAGGCTCTACGAAGCGATAATGGTGGTGAATATATCTCAAATGAATTCAAAGACTTTTGTAGCAAAGAAGGAATTTGAAGAGAACACATAGCGCCTCATAACCCACAACAGAATGGGGTCGTGGAGAGGAAGAACAGAATGATCAAGGGTGTTGGATGAGCTATTCTGCATGAATAGGGCCTATCGATGCACTTATGGGCAGAAGCATGAAAAACTACATTTTATGTGAAAAATAGTTGTCCTCATAGAGTACTTGGCTGAGTACACCTGAATAAGCCTTTAGTGGTAAGAAGCTTGATATTTCTCATTTGAAGATTTTTAGCTCATCTTTTTAGATTCATGTGAAAAATCACGGCAGGAAGAAGCTGGAGCCGACTACAGAAGTTGGGATATTTGTGGGGTACATAGAAACACCCCATAATTATTGTGTGTATTTGTCAAACAGTTCAATGATTGTGGTGTGACGGGATATAAAATTCAATGAGGTGAAAGCCATGAAGTTGTCGCTTGAGAGGGAGCTACACTTGCATGCAGAGGAGGAGCTACTTGTTCCCAAAGATGAGCCTCTAGATGTGGATCAACCACAGGGGGAGATTCATGGAGTGGAGGATTCCACTCATGCAGAACCAAACATCAGAACAGGAAAAAAGCGTACCAAAGAAGCTAAGAGATTGAAGCTTGATCAACAAAGAATGTAGGAGTCCCTACATCACAACAAATATAGAGACAGTCACCTGACCTATTTACTAGATACATGGCTTTTATGAGCAAGTGTATTGTGACAGAGCCATATTCTTTCGAAGAAGCATCAGAGGAGCCCACATGGGTAGATGCCAAGGTGGAGGATTATGACTCCATTTTCAGAAACAATTCTTGGGAGATTGTTCCAAGGCTGGTGGGTAAATTAGTGGTAGGTTCAGGATGGATCTACAAGGTAAAGCAAGTTTCTAATGGGAGCATAGAGAATTATAAGGCAAGATTTGTTTCCTAGGGCTTCTCACAGATCAAGGGGATTGATTATGAAGAAACCTTTGCACCTGTCGCACGGTATGTTAGGGTTCCATGATTTGGCTGATTGGCAAGCCAAGTGATAGGGTAGCATCAAACCAATCTTTGGAGCCCAAGGACCTAGCCTTCCTGGACTCAGAGAGGGCTCTCTCTATTTGTGTAAGGGATATCTATGTGTTTTCTTCTTGTGTTTCTGATTTTAGGCTAGTTATGAAGTAGTTTTTTGGTTTTGTTTTAGGTTTGTGCGGGATGAACTGATCAAATACTAAGATAGATAAAAATATTGTCAGATTAACTGGGCTATGGGGTCAAAAAGGTCAAGAAAGCTTTCAGATGGTGATACAAGTTTGTTGAAGGGCCGCTTTGATCGAGGTAAAATGGGTCTTTGGGTAAAATGGAGTGGGATGGACACTAAGTTTGTGAAGAACAAAGGCTTTCAAACATAAATAGTTCAATATATGACATAAACATGGTAGGGCTAACCATTATCATGAGTAATGTAACTATAAACTAATAAATGCATAGAAATAAACATTCAAGCAATGCATAGAGATATATGACTCTCTAACTTTAGGAAATTGCTATCAGACTTTGGGGAAAGATAATTAAGACAAACAAACAACTCAAATCACTATGAGGAAATTCCTAGACATAGTATTTCAAACTATTGGGCACTTTGAAGCAAGATTGCATAGTTTTAGGCAAAGGGCAAGATCAGTACAAGACCTCCTTGGTTCAACAAATGACAATAAAAAAATCAAAGAAAGGTTTTAGAGGTGGAGCTATGACTAGCCATTACTAAGCAGGGCATACCATGAATCATACTTAGCATGCATAAAACCATAAATGAAACAAGCAAACAATTTCTTCAGTTATCAAAGAGAAATCAAGGATTCTTTGATATGACTAAGAAGGAAGAAAACATAGAAGCTATAAAGAAACAGGAAATTTGAGGTGCCTCCAAGGACATGTCTCAAATCTATTCTCTACTATCTTATAGCAAGCAAGAACATGGAATATGAATAAAAACTAAGAAGTATAACAGAGAGGGACATTATACCATTTTACCAAGTCAAGGAATCCAACAACAATCCTCTTTCATCATCCAAAAACATTCAAGAAACTATACAATGCATGAGACAAGTGTTTCTTCCAAGCTTGTATAACCATATATTTCTCTATGTCATCAAGTTCGGCCTTATTTACAATGAAGTCTCTTGGAATATATAGGCCAAGATGAGGGAAAACCTCCTAGTGCAACTTGCAATCTCATTGGCCCATCAAAAATATATGATTTTGTCCTTGAGGTTTTGCAAAGCCCAAGACACAAAATATCTAATAAAATATATTAAAAATGTTAAAAAAGTAAAATATATTGACTTTTCATAACTAACCATGCCCAAAAATAGCTAAACGCACATTAGAAAAAGCCACTTCAGAAAAGTGCATTTTTCACAAAAATACTTAAGAAATATATCAGCAGAAATTCCTCTATCTTGCGGGCAGCTTTTGGATGCGTTCCTGATGTCGAAATGAGGCCCGTGATAGCTCGTTAGAAAGATATAAATGTATATTTTCTGAAAATTCTTGTTTTTTTTCCAAAATGATCACTGGAAGTCTGTCAAAAACTGACCTGTGTGTAAAAACCCAAAAAATAGACTTTGCTGATAAACGGGGCAGAGTGTGGAAAAAGTGAGTGTTGTTTGCCATTTTGGGGGACCAAATCATCTTCAATTGATCTAAAAATCACTGAGTAGATGCCCATAAAATTATGGCATCCAATGATATCATTTTCATCCTTTGAGGATGTCCCAAACAGAAATGGCGATGCCCATGATTTTTAGCCAAAAGCCCAAAAATGACAAAAAACAAAAACTTGTTGAATTTCGCTCAATTTTGGCGAGCATGACCCTCAAGGGTTTTCATAAACATGCTGCGAATATGAGGCCAAAATTTGGAGCTTTGAGGTGTCTTTCTTCATTTTTGGTGCTAGGCGCCTCTTTTGAGCTTCCTTGAGCTTTTCCTGTGTGGCCTTCAATTTCCATCGGGCGAACTGATTAAGCTTCTTATAGTGCTCAGTCATCCTCCTATGAAGGTCCAAATCTCTATTGGCCTTTTCCAAATTCTTCTCCAAGTGATAATTCACCCTCTCAAGCCATGCTTCTCGATTTTTCTCTATCTCTTAGGTGAACAAAGTAGTGAGAGGAAGAGATTGGAAAAGGGCAGCTTATTCGTCCTTTTGTTTTTCTAAGGCTCTTCTGAGTCCCATGGTCCTTGGCATCTTTCTTCTTGGATGATATTCATCTTCGCTATCATTGAACTCGCCCATGAGTTCTTCCAACTTAATTTGCGCCTTGGAGGCCTCTTTTTGATATTTGATGGCCTGTGTCTCATATACCGCCATGTGGACACTCATCTGTTTATTTTGTGTTTGCAAAAATTGAATGAATTTTATAGATCTCTACATATCTACCCTCAAAGCATCAATTTGTTCTTCTCTATTGATCAAGACAGACTCTAGGATTCGTGTTGGCAATATGATGCAGAGTGTTGTCCTTGATGGCAACCCACTTGATAAAGTTGATGGCAACTTGATGAAATGAGGTTGTTGGATATATGATGCAATGTGTTGTCCTTGATGGCAACCTACTTGATGAAGATGTTCTTGATGGAAGCCTGCTTGATGAGTTGCTTATGATAAGCAACCTATGTGTCAAAGATGTAAGAATGATGTATCTACAGATCAGTTCAGATGTGACAGAGAAAAGAAATCCAGTAAGTACCAGAAAAATGATAAATATAATATGTCACAATGTATACGCTACTTTTGTGAAGGAAACCCACGTATACATACAATGTATACGCTACTTTTGTGAAGGGAACCCGCGTATACATTCAGGGTTAGCATATACACAGTTTTTATGAGGCGAAGTTGCGTATACACGCGGAAACAAATGCTCCAAGTCGCGTATGCCCTTTTGCGCTCTAAAATTATGATACCAAGGGGAATTACCATGGTATTGGCCCATTGCATTGAGCGCTAGATTATCTAATTGATCCCGTCCAGGAATACCATCGGAAGGAGTGTGGTTTTGGCTCATGGTATTGAAAAAGGGTAAACCTATATAAGGAGAAGAAATTCATTGTGAAAATCATGAGCGTGGGTGCAAGATGTCTGAGCTTGAATGAATACTTCTGAAGTATATCTGAATGGAAAGGGTTACAGTTGAATGATAGATCTGAATGCATGATGCACCAATGAAGAAAATGATGAAGAAGGGTATCTAGATCTGAAATATATTTATACTTGCTAGATCTGTTTATGGAATGATTAGATCTGAGATGAGGCGAACATCTGTCTGAAGTAAAGGGTAAAATCTGTGTGATGTATCTGTTATGAAGAATTGCAATGACCTAAATGTCTGAAGAACCATACGCTAGTTCATCACAGAGGAAGCGCGTATATACGCGGGTTGTATGAAGTGAAAGCGCATATGAGTATTAAAATCAATTCTGAAGTTTGTGCATAGGTATACGCAGGTTTATATGCATGAAGGCGCGTATATACGCGATATCATAGAAAGGAAAGCGCGTATGCAAACTAGGGTTTGCTGAAGTTGTGAGATGTCTGATTTGTTCTGCTGTCTTGCTGATATCTGTTTCTGATGTGTTACTGCTATCTGTCCATGATGATCTGAATTGTTCAAAGATTGATTATGCTGCTATAGAGCAAGTGGTTGGTTTGATGAATGTTCCTTGAGCTTAATTGTGTGTGGGTTGGATCCGGTGAAAAGAATTGATGAGAAACGTGGTGGTGCTGAGGATTGTAGCCTTCGATCCGGGGGTTGTAGCTCCCTTCCGGGGTGAGGCATTAAGCGAGCCGGGGGTTGGGTGTCCCCTTCCGGAGAAGGTGGTAAACGAGGCTGGGGGTTGGAGCCTCCCTTCGAAGGGAGGGCAGTAAACGAGCGCGGGTGGGTGTCTGCGGATGTCTTGGTATGAATGCACTCCCGATTACATAGAGTTATCAAGATCTTTCTGTTTATTGAACATATGATGAATGAATGATGGAATGATATAAGTGAATAATTAATGGCATAATTATATCTCTGTGTATACGCGAGTTTCATAAAGTATATCCGCGTATATACGCGGGTTGAATTCAAGAAAGTAGCGTATGGGTTTTTAAGAAGGAAATATCAAAGTTTTATTGTCTGCAATAAATACTAATTCATCCCCCCTCTCAGTATTTTTCCCAACAATTGGTATCAGAGCAGGTCCTTCTGCTGAAGCTTGATCGCTTGAAGGAGATCCGTCGCAATGGGAAGTCAAGAAGGAGTAATGTTTATAAAGCCACCTCTATTCAATGGAAGCAATCTGATATTCTGGAAGGTACGTACAAAAGCATATCTGCAAAGTCTTGGTGAAGATGTATGGGCAATCGTGGAAGAAGGTTATCAATACCCGGCAAGTATTCCTACTGATGCAGCTGAAAGAAAGAAGTATGAAATCAATGCCAAAGCAGTGAATGTCTTATTGGGAAGCATGTCTGAATCAGAATTTTCTAAAGTGATGCAGCTACATTCGGCAAAAGAAATAAGGGACAAAATCATTCTAAGCTATGAAGGAGACACAAAGGTAAAAAGTGAAAAACTCCAAACTCTTAGAATTGAATATGAAAATTTGAAGATGCATAGTGATGAGAGTGTTGCCAGTTTCTTTCTTCGTCTGGATGATATTGTAAATCGAATGAGAAATTTGGGTGAAACTATAACTGATACTACTCTGGTGGAAAAGGTCTTAAGATCCTTGACTTCAAAATTTGACTCTAAAGTTTCAGCTATTGAAGAAAGGCAAGATCTGCAAACTCTTACTATTGTTCAATTACATGGTATTCTGACTACTTTTGAAATGAGACAAGGAGGTCCTTCTCAAAACAAAGAAGTTGCTCTTAAGGCGTCTGCAAAAGGAAAAGAAAAGGAAGTTGTCAAAGAATCCAGCTATATATCCGAAGAAGAAGAAGCGAATTTTGTGAGAAAACTCCAACTAGGTACTGGAAGATTCAAAGGTAAACTTCCCTTCAAATGTTTTGATTGTGGAAGAGTTGGTCACTATGCTGCTAAATGTCCTTATAGAGAAAAACATGGTAAAGGGAAACAATTTGAAAAGAGGAAGAGTTATTATGCAAATGAAGATAATGATGAAGTATCCAGTGAAGATGAAGAAGATTTTGACCAAGTTCTACAAGTGCTCATGGCAAAGAAGCAAAAGAAGAAGGTTACTCAAGGAAAGGAGATACCTCAGAAATCATGTATAGCAGAAATTGAAGAAGAAGAAACAGGTATTGATCACTGTTCTTGTATTTTACTCTCTTGTGCATGCAAAGGTAAATATAGTGAAAGTAACAGTATGGATCTAGAAGAAGCTGTCAAGATTAAAGTTGAAGATCAGAAAAAAGCATCTAAGGAGAGTGAATCTATAGACAAGTATCAAAGGTTTCATGCTTATGCATCCAATCAAATGAAAATACTAGAAGCAGAAATCAACGATCTAAATGCAGATCTCGAAATATCAAAAAGGAAGAATGAAGGTCTTGAAGCTGGAATCATCTCTCTACAAGCAGATCTTGAAGCATCAAGTAAGAAGAATGAGGAACCTCTACAATCATTTGAAAAGAAAGGTCTTGAAGCAGAAATCATCTCCCTCAAAGAAGACCTGGATGCATCAAATAAGAAGAATGTAAGACTTGAAGCAGAAAACATATCTCTGAAAGAAAATCTCGAAGCATCGAAGAAGAAGAATGAAGAACTCTTACAAACTTTTGGAGAGCAAGAAAATGGTCTAAAAGAAGAGATTCTAAATCTGAATAACCAAGTAGAAGACGGAAGAAGGAAAGAAGAAAGCGTGAAGAAGCAATGCCAAGCCTTGGAGGTGGAGGTAAACATTCTCAAAGGTAAATTAGAAGAAAAGGTTAAAATTTTGAGGTTTCAAGATAGTACTAAGATTTTGGACAATATTCTGAGTAATCAAAGGTGTCCCTCTATTAAACTTGGTCTTGGTTTTCATGAAACTGTCAAAGGAGAATCTAGTTCACAAGGAAATGCTAATTATTCAAAGGAAGTCAATGCAAAATATGAAGTGTTGAAAGAAACAAAAATTCAACCAACAATCATGAATTCTCAAAGGAAATCATTCAATAATGTGCAATGCTTTAAATGTCATAATTATGGGCATGTTGCAGCAAATTGCAGAAGCAGATCATTTCAGTCACTATCAAACAGATTCTATTCAGAAAGGTACTCTAGTAGCTTCAAGGGATATTGTTTTTCATGCAACAAGTATGGTCACAAAGCAGCTGATTGCAATAGGAGGAAGAACAGAGAAACACACTATGATCCTTATGCTTACTTCTCTGGTCACATGAGATGTTATGCTTGTAATAAGTATGGTCATGTGGAAAAGGAATGCAGGATGAACAGATATGAGAAATTGGATAACTTCCAGCACACAAATAGAAAGTTCAAACAAATCTAGAAAAAGATGGAGGACCGATCAGAAACGTTGGGAATATTGACCCTACTACAGTCATCCGCTTCTGAAGCTTACTTCTCTGAATGACTGCAGAAGTAATGTGAGATACATTATGGGGATGTATCATCACAGGGGGAGCAATGTATGATGATTCTCATGGTTGATTTGATTATTCTGGTTATATGTATTTTTGACAGAGCATCTGATATGAAGAAGACAGGTACAGGAAGGACAAGTTTAGGGGGAGATGAAGGAATGTGAAAATTTTTGTGCTTCACTTTCCATACGCGGGTTAGATGAACAAAAGTCGCGTATACACGCGAGTTTTAGTATACACATTCATGTATGCATTGATGATAAGAGAATTTATATGATAGCTGAAGATCTGGAGCAGAGGTTCAAGGGGAGCATCAGTTTGACTGTTAATAACTGTATTATTGACTTTGTATCAACTTATTTTCTCAGTTCTAAATAATGATGAAATGGTACTTGGTTTCTTATGTTGAAAATCATGGATAAGCCCGAATTGTTACTTGATGAAGAGTATCTGTTGGATGAGATGGAAGTCTTATGATTCAGAGATATGGATAGATCATGCAGAGTTTGTTGCTGATGACTTGCCGTTGAAGGTGTTCAGGTTGCACAAGTTAAGGAGGAGCCTTGGCCATATGGAAAGGATGCATTGGATGCACATTTTCAGGGGGAGCCCTAGTATAATGCATTGTTGGCATTATGATGGTTCTGATATATGATCTCTCTTGAGGTCTTTCTGGTATTGGTCATGAAAAGTCATATTTGTAATTTGATGAAAAAGTCATGTTGAGACCCATGATGTAAATTTGTAATATTCAGTCATGTAAGGACTTGTCAAATTTGTAAACCCACTTGGTTGGGTAGTTGAGTCAAAATATGTAAACCCACTTGGTTGGGTAGCTGAGTCAAAATGTGTAAACCCACTTGGTTGGGTATTTGAGTTTCATATGTAAATCCACTTGGTTGGATCTTTGATGTATGTATGAGTCCTTGGTGATAGGAAAAGTCATAGAGTCATGTACTTCATTGAAAATATAGCGTAAACTGAGGGGGAGCATGGTAACTTCAATACACATCAGATCTGCATGGGAAGCAAAACCTTGTCTTGGTTTTGATCCCCCCTTTGCCCTTGATGTCAAAGGGGGAGAGTGACATGGTGTTTGAATAAGGGAAGAATACCATGATGCTTAATGTATCTATCTCCTGTGGTGATCAAACACCATCGTGGTTGCCATCAAGTCCAAAGGGGGAGACTGTTGGCAATATGATGCAGAGTGTTGTCCTTGATGGAAACCCACTTGATAAAGTTGATGGCAACTTGATGAAATGAGATTGTTGGCTATATGATGCAATGTGTTGTCCTTGATGGCAACCTACTTGCTCAAGATGTTCTTGATGGAAGCCTGCTTGATGAGTTGCCTATGATAAGCAACCTATGTGTCAAAGATGTAAGAATGATGTATCTACAGATCAGTTTAGATGTGACAGAGAAAAGAATTCCAGTAAGTACCAGAAAAATGATAAATATAATATGTCACAATGTATACGCTACTTTTGTGAAGGAAACCCACGTATACATACAATGTATACACTACTTTTGTGAAGGGAACCCGCGTATACATTCAGGGTTAGCATATACGCAGTTTTTATGAGGCGAAGTTGCGTATACACTCGGAAACGAATGCTCCAAGTCGCGTATGCCCTTTTGCGCTCTAAAATTATGATACCAAGGGGCATTACCATGGTATTGGCCCATTGTATTGAGCGCTAGATTATATAATTGATCCAGTCCAGGAATACCATCGGAAGGAGTGTGGTTTTGGCTCATGGTATTGAAAAAGGGTAAACCTATATAAGGAGAAGAAATTCATTGTGCAAATCATGAGCGTGGGTGCAAGATGTTTGAGCTTGAATGAATACTTCTGAAGTATATCTGAATGGAAAGGGTTACAGTTGAATGATAGATCTGAATGCATGATGCACCAATGAAGAAAATGATGAAGAAGGGTATCTAGATCTGAAATATATTTATACTTGCTAGATCTGTTTATGGAATGATTAGATCTGAGATGAGGCGAAAATTTGTCTGAAGTAAAGGGTAAAATCTGTGTGATGTATCTATTCTGAAGAACCATACGCTAGTTCGTCGCAGAGGAAGTGCGTATATACGCGGGTTGTATGAAGTGAAAGCGCATATGGGTAGTAAAATCAATTCTGAAGTTTGTGCAGAGGTATACCCAGGTTTATATGCATGAAGGCGCATATATACACGATATCAGAGAAAGGAAAGCGCGTATGCAAACTAGGGTTTGCTGAAGTTCTGAGATGTCTGATCTATTCTGCTGTCTTGCTGATATCTGTTTCTGATGTGTTACTGCTATCTGTCCATGATGATCTGAATTTTTCAAAGATTGATTATGCTGCTATAGAGCAAGTGGTTGGTTTGATGAATGTTCCTTGAGCTTAATTGTGTGGGTTGGATCCAGTGTGAAAATTGATGAAACGTGGTCCTTGTTGGTGCTGAGGATTGTAGCCTTCAGTCAGGGGGTTGTAGCTCCCTTCCAGGTGAGGCTGGTAAACGAGAGCAGGGGGTTGGTGCTCCCTTCCAGGAGAGGCTGGTAAACGAGAGCAGGGGGTTGGTGCTCCCTTCCAGGAGAGGCTGGTAAACGAGCGCAGGTGGGTGCCTGCGTACTGGTATGAGTCTGCACTAGTACATAAGTTGTAAGATGTTTTCTTTATAATAAAATATTGAAGGTTGAGCAACGGCAGCGGTGGTTTTCTCCCGACTTGGGTTTCCACCTAAAATCCTGGTGTTCATGTGTGATGCTTATGTGTGATGGTTTATTCTGTTCTTACTGCACATGTTTACTGTTTATTGAACATCTAATGAATGAATGATGGAATGATATAAGTGAAGAATTAATGGCATAATTAGATCTCTGTGTATACGTGAGTTTCATAAAGGGTATCTGCGTATATACGCGAGCATGTATCAAGAAAGTAGCGTATGGGTTTTAGAAGTAAGAAAAAGTGAAAACTTTTGAGTATGCAAGAAATATCGATTCCACCCCCCCCCCTCTCTCAGTATTTTTCCCAACAATTCGGGTCTCATTGTCGCTATCATCACTTTGGATCTGAATTATGTCAAAGTCCCTCTCCTTCTCATGGCTACTTTCTTCTTTCTTCTTTCCCTTGCTTTGGGTGGCCTTCTTGGTCTTCCTCCTCTTGGGTAATTCGAAAATGGGTTGCTTGGGAAACTTCCCCTTGCTTCGGAGGGCCCTAGTAACATTTGGAGTTATAGTTTGAGGCACCCTTTTCCTTGATGTCTGGGGCTTTGCCACTTTTGTAGAAGAAAGCATGGCCCCTTTCCTAGGAGAGGCAGCTAGCACATGCTCTAGTTGCTCTTTTCCCTTGCTACTTCCCTCATCATCCTTGCCACTATTTTGAGTTTCTTCATGAATTCTTTGACTTTCATCTTGCATGTCTTTTTTAGGGCTGCCCTCTTTACTCTTGTCTTTTCTTTCTTTAGGAGTTTGAGGCTTTTTCTCCCTAATGTTTTGGGCTTCATCTTCATCATTTTTGCTGCTATGAGGGCTACCAATATCCTCATCAAACTATTCAATTTCCTCATCATTTCCCTCCTCACTATTTTACTTTTTTTCATGGTTCTTTTCGTCATCACTGTGTTTTTCTTCACTTTGCTGCCTTTCCTCACTGTGCTCTTCTTCACCTTGCTACCCTTATTCACTATGTTGTTCTTCTTCACTATGCTACCCTTCTTCATCATGCTGCTCTTCTTCACTAATCATGGGGAATTTTAGCTTCTTGGGAATGGGCTTACTTGAAGAAGCCGAAAGATGTTGAGTGGAAGGTGAAGGAGATGCATGGGATGAAGGGACAATGGCGAAATCTAGATGTGCAATGAAAGTGTCCCAAGATATTTCCTTCTTCTCAAGTTGATGAAGAATGAAAATCTTGATGAGGGAATGATGGAAAATGCAAGTTGACTAATGAGAGGGAGGTATCTTTTGAACAGTGGAGGCCATCTTTTCAATACTTCTATGGAGGAAGAAGGGGAGAATTTACAATTGGGATATTGTGAAATGCATGAGCAACCGGACATGGTAAGCATAGACCCGGGAAAATCTTCCCTCACATGTGAAATATTTCATGATTATCTTCATGAGGGGAGCATAACTAGTCAACAGATATGAGAAAGGAAAGATGGATGGACATGTATCTCGATGCTCCAACTTCAAAAAGGGTTTGTACTATTCTGAGTCTAGGTAGCTCTGTTTAAACCACTTTTCCCCGACATAAGGGATTTTGGTAGCTTTGGAAATGGATCTAGGAAAAAACTCGAAATCCAAGCCTGCCAGCTGGAAAGTGTTTCCCTTGCAACCTCAAAGCACAAAGATGTGTCAAGGGGAGATAGCTTTTCACCTCCTGCACCCTTTGAAAAAACTCTAGACATCCAAATTCATGAAAGTTAAATAGTACTGATGGATGATCATTTACCTCTTTAGTTGAAACAGGTTCAAACCTCCTGTGAAGGCCACTTTTGTTGTCTTGCCTGGGAGGAATTTTGCTTTGAATACTATTTAATGTTTGACCAAGACAAGCTGCTCAAATGGTTTCCCAACACCACACTTTGTCCTCCTTATAAGTCATTGTGCCTCTTTGATGCCAATCAACAAGTGCTTGTCAAATGAAAAACAAAAAATCAATTTATCACTGTGCTTGGGCAAGGTCTTGAAAAGATGCGTTTGTGGTCTCTTGGTGAAGAAAGAACTCTTGTGTTTTGACAAAAACAAAAACACCTTTCCCCCAAAGAAATTTTCTTTTGATATTCACTGTTCTTCACAAAGTAAACAAGACACCCTCAGCTGACTTGAGAAACCTTTCAACACACTCTGTTTTTGGAACTCTGGTGGTTGCACAAAGTTTGCTAATCCACAATCGAGAGAGGACTTTATATGACCAAGCCTTCACCTTATAATCAGTTTTTTCCCCTTTTATTTTGCAGACAAGGTTTGTTCTTGTTTTAACACCATTAGGACACCTTCCAGCCAACTTGAGACCTCTACAACTCTGTATTTCTTTTCCAATAACTGTGGGAAATCTTAGCTTTCTATAACATAAAAAGAGCTTTTAAATTGGCTTAATAAACATCCCTTTTTCATTCACTGTTTTATCATTTTCTAATCATGAATAAGGAGATTCTTTTCAATTTTGATGAACCACCTATCTCCTTTTATCACTGTGTTTGAGCAAAAATACTTATACAGGGTGTGTTGGTGGTTTTTGTTTGAAGAGAGATCCCCCTTTGTCTTGGCACAAGCTCCTTTCCCTTAAAACCCTACTCCTTTTATATCATTGTCTTTTAAAGGCAATTAAGGCTTCTTAAGACCGTTTAAACACTTTCCTCTATCACTGTAATGGTATTTTACACTCACAGCAATAAACAACTTTGATTTTGATAAAAAACCCTACCCTCTTTATCACTATTTCTTCCTTGGAAAACACGTCATCAATACCCCCTTTAGAATTTGAAATTTGCCAAGAGGTAATGAAAGATACCTTGAATAATGCTTATGGACCTTGTTTTATTTATTGAGTAGCTCCAAGGAGTCTTTGAAGGTGTTTATGGAAGTTAGAAGAGGAGCGGCACGTTTACTGCAAGAAGGCGCCACACAATGAGGGTTGTTGGGTCGGCGTTCAGGCGGTGAGTGAATGGGTGCACAGGCGCACCATGCGCCACTATAGGCGTGCCATGAAACCATTAAACCTCTTTTCTTTGGCACACACAGGCGTGCCGCGCAATCCTACAGGAGTGTCGCGTAGGCTTGGAGGCCTGAAACTTTGAAATTTTTGCCTGAAAACCTCGTTTCTTTAGTGAAAAGATAGGGGAGCGTTTTCCTTGGTTGCTTGAACTTGAAAATGGGACTTTCAAACAGTCTTTCCACCTTTTATTTGAAAAAATCAAATGTCTTCGTAACATGCTTTGGAGGGTGTATGTTTTTTTTAAAAAGGCTTTTTCTTTTTAATCAACATAAAACATGGTTATGGCATTTTATGCCAACAATTATTTTGACATTATCCTTGACTATGGAAACAAAATCATATGTACTTACCCTAGCTTGACAAACATCTATTTATCAAAAATAAAATTCTTTAAATACCCTTCATGCAATCATATGCAATAGCAAGGTTTTTTCACATGTTTCATAAAAAGGTCTTTGTTTATGACAGTAGTATGTTTCATTTCTTTGAGTGTTGTCTCCAAATTTAAAACATTTGTCATACCCTTTCCTTACACATAATGTCTCTGTGTGTTCATTTTCAGAAGTCTCTTTCAGAAGCAAGGCTAAGACTATATTCTTTTTCATTTTGATGGGATTGTTGTAAGCTTGGGCATTCTAGCCTTTGTTTACTCTTCGAAGGAGGCTTTTGTAGAAATGAAAAACAAAGCTTCTTCACTCATCATAGTACCACTTCTTGTCCTCTTCTTAACACCATTTTCTAATAATGATCATTCAATTGTTTCCCACTGCATTTCAATTATGTCTTTCAACAATGAAACTATGTAAGAATCCCTTGAAATATCACTGATGTATCAGTGGTTTCCTCCATTGGAGAAAAGGTGTGAACAAGATTTTTAGGCCATTTGTAGCATTGTTAGCCTTGTGCTCTTTGAATGAAGTTATACCTCTATTCCTAACCTTCTCCTTGTTAAATGAAGGAGGCCCTTATCACATTTCCAAACCATCTGCTTTTAAATGAAGGAGGTTTATAACAAATGACCTAACCATCTACTTTTAAATGGAGGAGGTTTTACACAGTCACCCAACCATCTGCTCATGTTTGGAGGAGGTTTTACAACAAGTGACATTTCATCCCTTTCTCAAACTGTGTCATCTTCTCTTGTAATGCCTATCTCTGCTTGGTATATCACAATAAGTAATAAAAAGTGAAAAATTGATAATATGCCATGAGGGGGATGCTCTGAGATGTGTATCCTATTGATAGAATACCCTTATGCATATTTTGACCCTAGGAGCAACATGACTTATATCTGTAGAATATTACTTGCTAGTCATTAGTCACTAACCTTTTTTATTGTGTTTGCAGAAGCTCATTGAATTAATTATCTATCCAGTACTCTTATCCCAGGCTCAAAACAATATGAGAAGCAACTGTCTTCTCATTTTTTGCTTGACAATGTCTTCTGGAATACCTAAACATCTCTTCTTTTTAAAAAGACATTGAAACACTGTAAATCCACCTAATATCAGTTTGGATTTTGGCATATGCACTGCTGAGACATCAAGAATTTTTAGTGGCGCGACCTAAGGGTGTATCAAGCTTTGTTTATAGAATAGGAGGGCCATCTATGACTGGTTGGTATTAGACAAAGGTTCTTTTGGCTTAGGATAGTTTGCTAAGGGAGGATTTCCTAAAGCACCACTACCTAAATTAGGGGATATTTTTGACAGATTTGGAGTATTCTCTTTGGTATGATCAGATCTCAAGATGAGATATGACCAGAGGTAGGGTGGCTAAAATTCTTATCAACAGTTGGTTAATGAATGACCTGGGGATTAGGGTGAATGATAGCAGATGACTTTAGCTTATATGACTAAGACTAGATAGGATTTGAAAACTAGGTTTTTTCTCATCATAGGCTGATTTGAAAAGGTAGGAGGAAAAAATGTTTAGGGGTGTTTTCTAGTTGACAAATTTAACAAATTGGACATCAGCTTCTAGAAAACTTGGCTTTAAAAACTAGTCATCATCAACAGGTGAAAAATACTGATGACTAACACGGTATTCTTCCATAAGGACCATCCTTTCTCTCTCAGTGCAGATGGGTTGGCACATTCATCACATGGATGTGAAGACTACGTTCCTTAATGGGATCATTGAGGAAGAAGTGTACATTGAGTAGCCTGAAGGATTTGAGATCTTGAGTAGTGAGTCACATGTGTGCAGACTCAAAAGAGCGTTGTATGGGCTGAAGTAAGCACCCCATTCTTGGTACACACAGATCGAAAACTATTTCACTGGACTTGGCTTCACCGAAAGTGAGGCGGATGAAAAACTATACCAAATTGGGGTGGAGGGTAAGATTTTAATCATTGTTCTTTATGTTGATGATTTAATACTAATGGGTGATGAGCAGTCGATACACTCATGCAAGGAAGATCTTTCAAAGGAGTTTGAGATGAAGGATTTGGGCCTCCTTCATTATTTCCTTGGATTGGAAATATGGCAGTGAGAAGGAGAAATGTTTGTGTCTCAAGGAAATTATTCTAGAGAGATACTTGGTAAGTTTCACATGGAGGATTGCAAGCCCATGGATACTCCTCTTCTAGGAAATTGGAGGAAAGAGGATGCTACATCAGCAGAGGTAGTGGATGCCACTGTTTATCGAAATTTGGTGGGTTCGCTCATGTATTTAGTTAATACAAGACCAGACATATGTTATGCGGTGAACCAGCTTAGTCAAGTGATGGTTAAGCCTACCAAGATCTTTTGGAAGGTAGGCAAGCATGTCTTGAGGTATCTCAGGGGCACATCTGAGTATGGCTTATGGTACAAATAGAAGGATGAGGTGAAGTTGCATGGCTTCATGGATGCAGATTGGGCAAGCAGCCCACCGGATATAAAGAGCACATCAGGAGGGGTTTTCAGTATCATATCTACAACAGTTTCTTGGTATAGCAGAAAACAAATATTCGTGGTACTCAGTTCAACGGAAGTAGAATACATGGAAACAAGTCAAGCTACATGTGAGGCTATCTGGATGAGGAATATCCTGGTTGGTTTTTTCGATTCTCATTTAGATCCTACAGTGATACATTGTGATAATAATAGTTTCATTAAACTCTCGATTAATCCTGTGTTTCATGATAGATATAAACATATTGATATCTGGTATCATCATATCAGATATTGTGTGCAGCGAAAGATCATGTTTCTTCAGTACATTCCTATAGAATATTAGGATGTAGATATTCTGACAAAGGCGCTCAGCAGGAGAAAATTCGAATACCATAGAGGCAATATCGGGGTGAAGGATAATCCCTATCTTTTTGAGAGGGAGTCTTGAGATTCAACAAGATGACAAGCTTTGTGAAAAGTAAGCACCTTCATTAAGTGGGGCCCGCGGGCTATTTTTAGGTGTATGTCTATTTTTAGACATGGTGAGTATATTCTATAAATTGCAGGATGTTATTTGTATATGGTTGGTCAAATGTGAAAAATATATGAAATTATATTTTTATAATATTGGGCGAAGTCTATTTATAGATCGTCAATCTAAAAATAGATGAATGTCGATTATTATTAGCCCTTGATAATAATCCAACAATAAATATCAACTTATTATCTTGGAGCACTTTATTTCAGTGAAAATATTTGGAAAATCAGTGGGCTGAAGGAATTATTCAATTCCTAGGGTGGTTGGTGACTCATGCATGGAGGACTCAATTATAACTAAAGTGGAAAAGTTGTGACAGAGTTGGAAGAGTAGTTAATGGAGTTGTTATTCAGTTTAACTCAGTTGAGCTAGTTGTATCAAGTCTAACTGAAAGATACACGAGTGAGAGTTTAGTGAATTAATTATTTAATTAATTCATAACCAGAGACTCACTTGCAACTGAACAAATAAAACAGTTAACTACTTGCATGTCAGTTCTAGTGGAGACCCAGTGGAGAGATAGGTGAAAGGGTGAGATGGACTATCTGTTGTGACTATAGTGATGCATTCAATGCATCTGACACACATTGGAGATGCCAATGAGAATTGCGCAGTCAAGGCAAGGCCAATTCGAATTCATTCAAGGGTCTTCTTTAGCAGGGATTACACAATGGAGGAAGGCTTTCAAGAGGCATGAAATTGGTGCATAGATATGTAAATTTCTGCCTGATAGTGTGTAATTATTGTTGATTGTACTGAGAGCTTGATGTAATAATATTTGTATGAGATTATTACAAGATCCATTGATATACATAATATATGATAGTTGGGGTTTTTAGTTTTAATCTTTCCCGTTAAACAACTATGTTTATGTGTGATTGGTTTTCTTCATGTGTTTGAAATTGGTGCTTTAATTTCCACAAAGAATTAAGTGGACAGATTCTATATTTAACATAAGGTTAACTTGTTAGATCAGGAGAATCTGGTAATACTGTTAGGTTTAATAAATTTTTACAACAGTGTACTGAAATGACCGCCACTCAGCAGCAAAAATGGTATTGCTCCTATCTTCCGACACAATCCTAATATGATGATACCCTGAGAATCCATCCATAAATGAGTAGGCTTCCTTCCCACCAAAATTCTCCAATACTTCATCTATGAACGGTGTTGGAAATAGATCATGGACACATGGATCATTTAACTTGCGAATATCAACACAAATCTGTATCTCACCCTGTTGTGGCTATCTTTTCATTTATTGTATGTTGCACATAGGATATGATGTACTTTAAATTTTTTTAAAAATAAATATGCAAAAAATGAAATTTTGAAAAAGTGACATTAAATGGTATTTGAAGTTATGTGTTAGATACTAGGACCATGTTGTGAAACCAACTCAAAAAATAGAAGAAAAGAGATATCAACGCCTTAGAAATAAGCCACTTCGAGGGGACAACCTCCAACACATTACATTAATGAACAATTATTGTATGATACAAATTAAAAAACCTCCTTTCTATATATAGGAGTCCATGGGGCCCAATGTGATCCTAGTGGGGCCACAATGTAATCCTAGCCAACCTAAAAATAATAATTTAAGGGAACAATAATAACAATATGGGGGTTACAGGGGTACAATAATAACAATTTTGTTATACTGGTCACAATACATCTATACTAGTAATATAGGGACCTAACATGCCCCCTTCCTTCAAAAAAGTGTTGTCCTCAATGTTTGAGTAGCTCTGGGTGCTTCTGTATAAAATTTTTAACCTCCCATGTAGAATCTTCAGTGGGTAAGTTCTTCCACTCGATGAGATACTCTGAAATTGATCGATTTCGTAGTTGTCAAGTTCTTGTTTCCGTGATCGCTTCAGGTTCCACTATGATTTTTCCTTCCTCATCAAGTTCCGAAAATATTTTTTGAACTAGAATATTTTCACCTATAACCTTCTTTAAGCATGAAATATGGAAAATTGGATCCACTCGTGAAGAAGTAGGAAGCTCCAATCAGATGCCATAGTACCAATATTTTGCAACACTCGTAAGGACCATAGTACTTTAGCGATAATTTATTATCCTTCTTAGCTTGCTTGAGGGAAATTTGTTTATATGGTTGGAGCCGTAAAAATACCTAGTCTCTTACATCAAAACTTCTCTCGTTGTGATGTTGATCCGCCTATTGTTTCATTCGATTTTGTGCCAAATTCAGGTTATCCTTTAAGAGATGGAGAACTTCTTGTCGATGCTCGATGTGATCTTCCACTGCTTGAACCTTCAAATTTTCTCTTAAAGATGATGTGATGGGCGGTGGATGATATCCATAAAGTGCCATAAATGGGGTAATTTTTGTTGCAGTATGGAAGGAAGTGTTATACCACCATTCGGCGAGAGGTAACCACTTGACCCATTGTGTTTGTTTATCAGATACAAAAAAACAAAGATATCCTTCCACACATTTATTTACTATCTCAGTTTGACCATCGGATTGAGGATGATAAGATGAGCTATGAGCTAATTGAGTACCCAACCAAGAAAATAACTCCGTCCAAAAATTTCCAGTAAAAATGGGATCTCTATTTCTCACAATAACCCTTGGGTTTCCATGTAGCTTTTGAATTGTGTCCATAAATGTGGTAGCAACTGTACTTGCTTTGAATGGATGAGATTATGCGCAAAAGTGTGCATACTTGGTAAGTCTATCAGCTACCACCATGATGACACTCTTTCCTTCGGACTTAGGTAAACCTATGATAAAATCCATTGAAATCTCCTCCCAACGTTGAATTGGAATGGATAAATGTTGTAGAAGTCCTGGGGTCTTAATTGTCTCAACTTTATTCTGCTGGAAAACCAAACATTCTGCCACAAAATTTTGAATATCAGATTTAAGGCCATCGCCAAAAAATTATTTCTTCACCCTGTGGTAAGTTTTTAAAAATCTTGAGTGTCCTCCTAAAGGAGAAGTATGCAAATCCAAAAGAATCTTTTGTTTTAGTTGGGAATTCTTACAGATATATAAGTGATCTTTGTACCATAAGGAATCATTTTTCCAACTAAATGTATCAGATGTACTAGGATCTTACTGCAAATTTTGAATGAGTGTCCATACTTCTTTGTCCTTCTTCCATTCATCTCTTGCTTCGGTTATCCAATCTGGTTAGATAATAGAAATGGCACAAAGTAATGCTTCCACCTCTTGATTATTTCTTGAGAGTGCATCTGCAACAACATTAAGCTTCCCTTTTTTGTAGATTATTTCAAAGTCATAACCCAACATTGTTGTGACCCATTTTTTCTGCTCTTCTGAAGGTAGTCTTTGTTCCAAAAAGTATTTAAGACTATCATGATCAGTTTTTACCTTGAACTGTCTTCCCATTAGGTAAGTTTGTCATTTATTTAGTGCATGCATTATTGCTAACATTTCATTCTCATAAATATGTTTTTGTAAATGCTTTCCTTTGATTGGACAACTTTCAAAAGCAATGGGTCTTCCTTCCTGCATTAAAACAACACCAATTCCATTTCATGAGGCATCACATTCCATAATAAATGTTTTTGTGAAGTTTGGCATAGCTAAGACCGGTGCTAGGCACATTGCCTCTTCAAGATGTTCAAAGGCCTTAGTTGCTTCGGGAGTCCATGAAAATGCGTCTTTCTTCAATAATGTTGTTAGAGGTGCTGCTATTCTCCCATAATTATTAAAAAAATTGCCATAATACCCTGTTAACCCAAGAAATCCTCGCAATTGCTTTATGGTTGTGGGGACTTTCCATTCCTTAATGGATTTAATTTTGTTAGGGTCTACCTTAACACCCTCGTGAGATACAATATGACCCAAATATTCCACCTCTTATACTCCAAAGAAACATTTGGATGTTTTTGCATATAATTGTTTCTCCTGCAATAGTTTGAGCACCCTGTCAACATGTTCAACATGATCCTTCCAAGACCCGCTGTAGATTAGTATATCATCAAAAAATACTAGCACAAATTTTCTAAGGAAGGGTTTGAAAATGGAATTCATTAACCTTTGAAATGTAGAAGGTGCATTGGTAAGGCCAAAAGGCATGACCAAAAATTCATAATGACCCTCATGAGTTCGAAATGCTGTTTTTGGAATATCTTCAGTCTTCATTCTAATTTGATGATATCCTAAATGAAGATTCAACTTGGTAAAATAAATTGCTCCATGTAATTCATCCAATAATTCATCAATCACAGGAATGGGAAATTTATCTTTAATGGTGAGCTTATTGAGCTCCCTATAATCCAGACACATTTGCCATGATCCATCCTTCTTGTGTACCAATACTAGAGGAGCAGAGAAAGAACTTTGACTAGGTTGAATTATACCCGCCTCTAACATTTCTGCAATCATACGTTCAATTTCGCTCTTTTGGACATAAGGATATCTATAAGGCCCGATGTTTGGAGGAACACTTCCTGGAATCAAATGAATAGCATGATCATGATCACGAATAGGTGGGAGTCCTTTGGGATTTTCAAACACCTTGGAATGATTGTCCAAGACTTGTTGGAGATCTGGAGAAATAGATGATTTTGATGTTGGAACTTCTATTGAGCATAATTGTGCAATTATGCCTCATTTTTCTTTCTTTTGAAGCTTTTTCATGACATTAGAGCTTATTATCTTTCCTGTATTCCCTGTAATACCCTGTAATTCTACTTCCTTTCCTTTTGAAAAAAAATTCAAGAAAAGTTCTTGAAAATTAAAAGCCACCGTCCCCAAAGATTGTAACCATTGTACTCCTAGTACAACATCAGCACCTCCCATAGGAATGGAAAGCATTGGAATATTCAATACATATTCCCCCATGATTATCTTGATATTATGGAATTTTCTAGAGCAATTTATAGTTCCTCCATTTTCCACCATCACTTGACATTCTGGTGCTGGGTATAGGAAACAATTCAATTCCTTGGCTACCTTACAATGAATAAAATTATGGGTGCTACCTGAATCAATCAACACTATTACCTTTGTCTTCTTGATATGTCCTTCTATATTGAGAGTTTGAGGAGTGGTAATTCCTGCTAATATATTACACAATATGGTCGGACTCATTTCTTCCTCTTCTAGGGCTGGGTCCTGGTGTATATCCCCTTCTTGTTCATTTTCTTCTTCCTCTTCACAATCTATGTAAAATAATTTCTTCTCAGCACACTTATGACCTTTAGTGTATTTGCTATTGCAACTGTAGCAAAGCCCTTTTGATCTTTTTTCTTCCAATTTTTGTGGTTTCAACCTTGTAGGTTGTGTAAATCTAGGTGTAGCAACACTTCCTTCTTTACATAAGTGAGTAGTAGGCTTCCTTGTCACCATAATTTTACATTCAATTTTTCTTGCCAACCTGAATGCCTTCTCCAATGAATCAGGTTCCAAAATGCGAACTTCATATTGGATGTTATCCTTTAAGGTACTTATGAAGAGATCAATCCTGTGTTCCTCTGGAATATCAGCTACCCTTATATTAAATTTTTGGAAGTCCTCAATGTGTTGCCCCACTAAACCCTTTTGTTTGAGATTTATCAATTTGCTAAAAAAGGTGTTGCTCTTTGTATCCTCATAATGTGCTATCATTTCCTCCGTAAAAATTTACCAAGTGACAATTTTTTTACAAGAGCAAAGCCATAAATACCATACAAATGTATTTTGTTCTAAATGTAAAGTTGCAATGCGTACCTTTTGTGTGTTTTTCACATTTTGGAGATCAAAATATTGCTCCATCTGTAATATCCATGTTACAGGATCCTTTCCATCAAACTTCCTCATATCCATTTTTGGAATATGGTGGTTCTTCCCGCCAACATTAGAGTTTATGAAGTCACGATTAACATTTATTTTTTTCTCCTCATGAGTTTCCTCTACTATATTTTCACCATTAGGAAACATTTATTGTATCAACTTTGTCAAACCTTCCATGTCTGATTTTAGATCATTCTTCATGTTTTCCATGTTGTCTTTCATATCATCCATCTTAGCTTCCATGCCAGCTTCCATGCCATCAATCTTAGCTTCCACGTCATCCATATTAGCTTCCACGCCTTTCTTCAAAACTTCTATTTGATTTTTTGATGCTCTTTGCGAGAGCAAAATTTGGTGAACTTGCTCTTGTAATTTTGATACATCATGTTGCAATTCTTCATCTTCATGAGTCATAGTAGAGCCTTCTGAAGGCTTAATGGGTGTAGAATTATTTTTATGGGGATTTTTTTAGAACCCAATACTAATATCTATTCTATAATACGCCCTTGTAATAAATTCAAATTGATTCTTCAAACAAGACTTATGCGATTTGGAAAACAAATACACACCTTTTTCTTACTTTTGAGGATATCGATATTGAAATTGGATTAACTCTGTGACTGTGAATCTTCAATATCTAAAATTTGGCACTGAGATAACCCTCTGAATTCTCTTTCGAATGCCACAGGTCTGAACTGATTTGGATTCTCCAAGGAAAAGTTGTGTCCAGTATCCCACAATGACCTAATTATGGACTGGTTCAGTAGAGAAAACTTGTACGACTTTCCACGTGTCACTGTTTCGTCCTTCGGATCTGAAATTGATAGCAAAGAAACTACAGTCCATGTACTTGTGACCAATTTTTATGGCACTCCAATCCAATGCTCAAAGAGAGAGTTATGAATCTTTTCCCAAGATCACCTCTTTGCGATGAAATTTAGGAGCTTGAAAAAGCACTACCTTCCACAGATCATATCTCCGAAACTGTTGCAAACCAAGCTCTGAAATTTTGTGACGAGTTTCCTCAGGATTTCAGCTTCGTGCCCTAAAAATTTTAGATTCTGAACCTTCATCAAAAAAATTTATAGAACAAGTTCCACGATGACCTATTTAGATTAAATTGAGGAGCCTGCAAAAATACCTAACTTCCACAGATCATATCTCCGAAAATATTGCGAACCAAGCTCTAAAATTTTGCGAAGATGTTCCTCAGGATTTCGGCTTCGCACCCTAAAAATTTCAGCTTCTGAAACTTTGTAGAAATAAAGTTATAGCAAAAATTCCACGCTGACTTGTTTGGAGCAGCGAAACCCTAGAATCTCAAAGCTCTGATACCAAATTTTGTGAAACCAGCTCCAAAAATAGAAGAAAATAGATATAAACGCCTTAGAAATAAGCCACTTCGAGGGGGAAACCTCTAATACATTACATTAATGAACAATTCTTGGATGATACAAATTACAAAACCTCCTTTCTATATATAGGAGTCCATGGGGCCCAATGCAATCCCAGTGGGCCCACAATGTAATCCTAGCCAACCTAACAATAATAATTTAAGGGCACAATAATAATAATATGGGGGTTACAGGGCTACAATAATAACAATAAGGGGGTTACACTAACAACAATAAGGGACTATACTAGTAATATAGGGATCTAACAGACCACCTCTAGCATGTCGGGTTAAAGGACAAGTGCTTCATTTCTTGGATGCCACATTTGAAAATTCTTCCTGCGATGGAGTATGAACTGAGTCAAAAAGTAGTCAGAGGTTAACCGGTGGGGTGCCTCCGCTGGAATATTTTACCCCCACCGGTTGACGATAATATGTGGTCCAAATATTTTGCAGGGGAATTTCCCTGTGATCGAGCCCATACTGCGGAGTCCCCGAAAGTGACGACAACACGATGACAACCGGTGGATCCCATGACGACATCAACTGAGACAAGTCACCTTCCACGTGACCTTACACATTATCCCAAATAAATTTTCAATCACATCATCATTTAGTTCATTTCCTTATGTTTTTCTCTCGCCCATTCATTTTTTTTTCTATATAAAGAATGTTTGTCCTCACACTAGTACATATGGTTAAAATTCTGACACTCTAGCTCCGACATTTTTGACGTATTGTCGGAAATTCCCCCAATTTTTATCAATTTTTTTAATCTTGCCAACAAGCATCTCTCTAGCGACGTTTTGGGTTTATCATTGGAACAACGACGTTTAGGAAAATCGTTGGAATACCAACGTTTCAGAACAATCCATCGGAATTATGATGTTTAGGAGACCACAATCAATCTTGTGATGTGTAGGAGATAATTTTCAGTCTTGCGACATTAGGGGATATTGTCAGTCTTGCGACATTGCGGGCCAAGTTTCAGTCTTGTGACGTCGAGGAGCCAAAAAGTCGGTATTGCGACAGTTAGAGAAACCAGAGTATATTTCATTCAACAACCATAGTAATGTCATAATGAGATGTCACTTCAAATTTTCATTTCGAAAGCACATCATTAAAAAGGTGACTGCACACATGCCCAATAATTTTTTTGTCATCTCTTTCAAATGAGTTCCAGGATGACTGTCCCGCAGGTTTGTCCATTAATTTGTCATAGGTCCGATCTGAATCAAATCTGAGCCTTCAAAAATTTTGTCCAACTCTATGATGATGTCGTCAACAAGTTCGATATTCTACATAATTTCTAGATTGGAATTCAGTTCAGAAGATGTGAACACGTTTCTATCTTTTAATCCTAACTAAGATTACAACCGAGTTATTTTCTTCTTGACTAAAATGTATCTTCTTGTGCTTCTGATTGGTCAAGAAATGAACGTCGAATATTTTTCTATATATGTGAAGGATCTCTTAGTGTTTTTTTTCTACATGTTTATGTGTTCTTTAATGTGTCTTTATATTCATATGTGGTGGAGTCAAATTCCGCTAGTAGAGATGATTAGACTAGTGTTATAAAAAATTTGGTATGTCTTGGTTTCAACTATACACTATTCAACGTTATAAAAGCAACTATTATTATGTTTTTTTATGGTTTCATACACTATTCAAGTTTTTTGTATTCTTTCATGATCTCATATCAGGTCATTAATTCTTATTTTAGAGATAAAGTTAGTTTTTAAATTTAGCAATGACTTAGGGCTTGTTTCAACATATTATAGGGTTTTATTATGTTACAACATCATGGAGAACAAGTATTCCTAGGTCTAGGACAAACTGTCAAAATTGTGACGTTTTAGGACAAGTGTCGGCCTTCCGACGTTTAGGAGACATTGCCATAATTCCTAATAGTTGTAGGCCTGAAAACTAAATGTAACCTCATAGTATCTCACTTATGTGTGGGTTTATAAGAGAAACTAAGGGTATGCTCGATGCTTTGTAGCATTGTTGATCCTAGCACATCAAAGCCTCATTTCTTATACTTAGGTTTATATTGAGTCTATAAAGAGTTTGTAAAAGGCATTGGGATATTCTATATGATTTGCAAGTTCATATGATCCTAACACATAAAAATTCATCTTCATTTTGTTAATATTTTTCCTCAGGTCGATCCATGCCTCTAAGAAAAGTTTTTAATATCTTATATATCTCATCCAAGCTTTTAATAAGAATATTGCTAGGATTCATTTATAGATTTTAATACCCATATATTTTTTATTTTTTATTTTTGTATACACACACCAAATTTTATAGCTAATATAATCTATAAAATACTCTTAGCATTATTTTAATTAAAATATTAGAAGAAATATATAAGATATTTGGGCCACGCTTCCCCTTTAAAATTTGTTGAATATCCCATGACAAAAATTGTTATGGTTCCCTAACACTACAAGGTCCTTATACTATAGCGATATAACACATAGTAGCATGGATTTTTGGTTTGGGCCTATCCCATTAAAGGAGAGGGTAAAATAAAATGGTGGAAAACACATGGAAATATAATTTGGCAGCTACTCTAAAATCTAAATCGACCTATTCAAATTTATTTTCCCGTCGTTATTCTCCTTGCCAGGTTTTGGACAGAGTTCGGTGCTAATTCCGCTGAAGAGTGCTAATTTCGCTAAAGAAGGGTTTGGTGTTAGTTCTGCTGAAGAGTTTGGGACAGATTTGGATTTGATGTAGTCGCTAATTCCAATGAAGAGTTTGGGATATATTTGGATTTGATGCAGTCACTAATTTCGTTGAAGAATGCAGAAAACCAAAGAGGTACATCAATGAACATACCCTGCAAATGGTTTATCCCATGGTAAAGAGTAATAATAGACTCTAGCATTACATCTCATGATCTGTGCCTCTTTTATAGATTTATTACACTTGTATACATTTAGATTCCGCTTGGTTTTACAATTTTATACATTTAGATTCCACTTCCAGTCATGACGCTTTGGATTTATTAAAGCAGAGAAGGGGTATCACATAGATATCAATGCTTGCTGCATGTGAGAGTGTGGGATGTGTTTATTTTCTATTTTATTTTCTTGAAAAAGGAAACTTCCTATTTAAAATGTAGGTAGGTTTTAGTTCTATCTCTCCTCAATATTTATATTCCCTAATAATTTTATCCTGCAAGAAATTTAAATGATGACATAAGTTTATCATGGAAGAAATTTTAATGATGAAAAAAATAAAGAGAGTGGATATCTAGCCAAAGCCCCCATTTAATCATTTTTTGAGGAACCATATTAATGCGCAATTTTTTTTTTTGGATTTTGCATATCAATATCTCTTAATTGGTTCTTCTGGTGTTTGCTAGTTATACAGCCTACCTATCATTTGTTTCCTAGTGGTAATCTGAGGGACAATATTTGTTCACACAGATATCAGTGGTCACTGTTGGTCTGAAGGGATAGGATATAGATTATAATATAAAATAGTAAGCAGGAAAAATATGATTCCATCCTCTGCCCTTTGCCTTTGCATAAGTCCACAACCAACTCCAAAGACTGCTACTGAAACCTCTAACAATAAAACTTCTAATGAAACCTCAATGTTGGACTGTGCATTGAGCTACCATAATGGGAATATTGTTTTTTGGTAGTGGATATGGTTCATTCTACTAAGGGGTTCAATAATTCTCTTGGACCTCTCCCTTTTGAAGAAGATACATCTATCATGTCCTTGGTTGCATCACATTTATTTGTATTTGATTTACATTTTAATTGTCTTATATGGTATTCAAAAGCTTTAAGGGAATTTCCCTGTAATTCTTCTCATTTCCTTTTGTAGAGTCCATATTTGCGACATGTTTATGAGCCTTGCAATCTTCTCAATGCTTTTCCTCTTACTAGATTGCAGTCTTTTAAGTGTTGGCATCTTTTATAATGCTTGAGATATGTTAGTTTCTTGGAATTGCAATTAATGGGTTTTCTTTAACTATTATGCACATTATGTATCCAAAATTGTTTACCTAATCAAAGATGATATCTTTGGACATTCAATTTCCAAAGAAACTCTGTAAACTAATTATACACCATAATAAATACAATTTTTTATCGGTATCCTCTTTCCCATGTGTTTGTTCATTAGCATTATCTTTTATACCAAAAATCACAAAAGGCATTAGAAACAAAACATAAACTTATATTTGACACTGATTGAGGGGACTTCATCTAGTTTACCAACAAACAATGGTGATATAAATGTATGTACTCATGAAATATTCAACATCTAAAGGGTATATGCTCATAGTTTTGTCTTATTCGACAACTCAACTTGAAAGTAGATATATATTAATTTCAGAAGGGGTCAAATATGTTCATGTATACACATATGCATACATGATATAATGTGCCACAACATAATGAACAGATTCATGTGCTTTAACTTTCCCTTTTCCAAGTGTTTTACCATATTCAATGAAGGATTTCTCAACACCACTACCAAGTAAGCACACCATTGCAATAAACGTATGATACCAAACAACGCATAGTGATGAACCAATTAACCAACTCGACATCAACACAAATTATAGGGGTAGAATTCCATTAATGGAGGGAAAAAGTAAAGAGAACGAACGCAATGGGAATGGAGGGGAGAGGAAAGAATATAAGGAGAAACACTAAAGAGAGAGAAGAAACTGAGGGAAAAAATTAAGCATGTTGATGGCATAGCTCAAACCTAGACAATAGTGGGATAGAGATGCAAGATTTGGAGCCCTTCACATTTCATTAAGCATGGCTATTGCTTGGTTATCTAGGGTTCATAATTAAATAGAAGGGTGGAGGTTGTGTGGAACCAAAAAATCTGGAATCCCTCATGGCTATTGGGTGGAGGAAGATCTCCTATGGAATCCCATAATATGTGTAATCAAAATAAGATTAAAAGACTTTGGTGGTTTGTATTTATTTGAATGTAATATATAATTTTTTATTTTAAGATATAATAACATAAATATTTTGTAAAATTTGTATTGTGATTACCCCACAAATCGTAGCCCAATGTGGGCCCTCCCCACCTGCTTTGACATGGTGACAGATTACACTTTCAAGAGTTTCAACATGAATGTCACTTGCCTAGTGAGTAACCGGCGCGTCACCTTGGAAATTCACTTCAACATGACATTTTTCCTTCAACGTTACTTTTTGTACCAGGCTAGTATAACCTCGCACATAACCATGTCATGGTTGATGGTGAAGAATTTGTATCATATTGCTAATATGATGGATGTCATTCATTGTCAAAACACCCATAATCACTTCCCCGAGGAAGCAGCCACCATGGAAACCTTGTGCAACAAGAGAATTGGCATATAGCACAATATCCATTGCAACTGCAAGTAGAGTGAAACACCCTTAAATCATGCATAATGTGCCCAAATAATGGTAATGTGAGCTCCCTCAGTCTTAACAATATTATGCATTCCAATACTGTCATGTGCTTTAATTATCATGACCATGAAAATTTATTTAATATCAAAAATATCCCTTTTAGCTAGAGTATATCATTTGGTGCAGGTTGCAATCTGTGTCATATACTTGGTGATTTAGCTTCTCAGTGAAGGCCTCTCGACCTTAAGGACTTGGCCTTCTAGCCATTCTCCTCCTTTAATAGCTCTCCCCCTCTAGCCTTCTACTCAACCATTCTATTACCCTCTCCTATATTCATGCAAGGAATCCCTTCAGCCTTTTTGCAAGCTTCACATCCCAATTTCCTCTCCTCTATCTCTTTCCTATTTCTAGTTTCCCAAATTCCAAATTCATTCCCCTCTTTAAATTCATGATCTTCATCGCCCATCAAAATTTATGTTAACTCAACTAGGAAACCATCATCCTCTTACCCATCCAAACGCCTTCCCTTCCCCTAGTAGGCATATTTCATACATCATTACTTGTGGAAGACAGACCACCCCTCGTCGAGGAAGAAGAAGATGTCACCCTTTTTTTACCACTCCATGCGGCCAAAAATTTAGTTTCAACCTCTTAGTTGAGGCCCACATGCAAGCAAGAGATTCTTTTACTTGCCATAAACAGGTTATTCCTAAGCTATTCTTTTACCCTAAACCTCTAAATCCTTAACCCCTAACCCCTTAAACCCTAATTCCTAACCCCTAACCCATTTAACCTCCTAATCCCTAATCCCTTAACCACTAACTCATTATTCATCTGACCCCTAACTGCACCTAAATCCCCTAACCCCTAAGCCCCCAATCCCTAATCCCTTAACCACTAACTCATTATTCAACCCCTAACCCCTAAATGCACCTAAATCCCCTAACCCCTAACCCCTAACCCCAAAATTCCTAAACCCTTAACCACTAACTCATTATTCCCCTAACCCCAATCCCTAATCTCGCCTTAACCACTAAATCATTATTCCCCTAACCCCTAAATGCACCTATATCCCCTAACCCCTAAGCGCCCAATCCCTAACCCCTTAACTACTAACTCATTATTCTCCTAACTCCTAACCCCTAATCCCCTATTCCCCTAAGCCCTAAGCCCCTAATATAAAAAATTAATTAATTAATCAATTAACGTTATAGTCTAATTAGTAATTTTCAATTAAGTTTACTAATTCATGATTAATCAATTGACATTAATTATTTTAGTCTAATTAGCTAACTTTCTTAGATCAAAGCATGTTTCCATTTTATTAATTTTAGTACCCTAATTCTTACCACCTTTTTTTCCCTTTTTCCAGAAATGCCCAAAGAATGCAATTCCTACCCCTAAATGTTTCCAGCAATGCCCAACGAATTCAATTCTTACCGCTAAATGTAGCTTCCACTGGCCTTGTAATCATTTTTCTGGTTACCGGTAGATGGTAACTCCAATCAAAGCAAGTAACTAGCACTAAGCATTGTGCCTAGCTTACACAATCGATTTTCACACATCATTTCCATTGGGAAATTTAGTTCCATATTATCCACTAGTTGGAATGAAATCATATCTCATGGACCTAGTTTTTACTTAGCCACAAAGTAAAAGATAGAGGTCGGAAGTGGGGGAAGCAGTGAAGGGAGCTAAATTTAGCCATTTTCACATATGTTGGTTTAGGGGGGAATTTTTTAACCCACAAAATGGTAATGACCTTCACTTCTCTCTCATAAAATGTTAAGTTTGAGAAAAATTGAAGGTTCTTTGAAGGGAAATTTTTATATTGCGCATAGTGTTCAGTTGTAGCCAGATCTATTTTCTCCTATAGACCATTATGATCCATTTCTGTTTTGTTTGTATCTATTTTGGTTTCTTGGAAGCCTATTTTTGTAATGTAAACTGTATAAAAGATGAACCATGGCTTCTTGCCTAGTTAGCAATATTACCTTGGCTTATTTCCATTGTAATATTATGTTGCTAGTTTAGTTTCTTGGGTCGCCCCCTTTTTGGTGTTGAACTCTGAGATATTGTTATGTGATGTAACAATTGAGTAGTTGGTTCAATACAAATATGTTATGCTAGGTTTTATGTTCCATTATTCATATTTTTTGTTATGTGATTTGGTGTCCTATAGGAAACGACAAGCTTGTTTTCCTCTTCCATCACCCTTCCTTCTTTCTTATTTATTTGCATGGGTTTTATATCTTCTATGGGTGTTTGATATTCAAAACTCGGTGTGCTAACTTGTATCAATGTTTTCATATCTGAAAAGACTATTGCGTGTTAACAATAATTAGGATTGTGTGCTCTATTTCTTTGATATAACCCTTTATTCTAAATTTGTTTAATATATATGTGGCTCTATGAATATAGTGATTGTAAGTGTAATAAACCATTATTGTGAACACCATATAAAACTTACTATCTGTCCATATCCAAATTGATATATTCAAGGAATTTTTCTCCTTTTCATTATATGGCTTCCAAATTTCTACATCCGCATAATAGTAAATAAAATGTAGAATCCAAAAATGATAGTAAATTTCTATCAATGTTTAGTGCCTTGTATTCCTTAGTTGCAAATGAGAAAAAATTCTCTTGAGACAAACAAGTCGCATTACCCTTATCCTCTCCCTCATCTTTTGGAAGCATATTTCCATCCTTTTCAGAATCCTAATAGTCCACATATCATATTTATTTTCCAAAAAATTCACAACAGTTGGTTACAATTGTGTGGTTTCTTTTTCCATGCAGATTTTGTGAACTACAAATTCGTATTCAACAAGATTTATACTCGGATTTATTTCCCCTATCAAAACAATGGTCAAAATATCCTTCAACCAACTCAAGACTTTCTAGATGTCTATATCATTCACAAAACAATTCCAGTCTCTTCCGAATAAAGTTTCCTGCTCTTCATCTTCCACGAGGAAAATATTTTCAACCTTGAGTACTGAAAAATCTATCTAAATAAAACATGTCATTTTTAAATAGATGAGCCCTTCCATCATCTTTTGACGTCCTCTTCAGCAATTCTTTTCTTTCCACTGGTGACTTTTATGAGACAGAGTTTCCTCTTCCTCCATCATGACAAATTCAAGTTCCCTTCTTCCTTCAATTCCTTGGGAAGATATCATGACAACGATGTGTGGTTTTCCTCCCTCATCATTACTGAAACCTACATCCAGATGCGATTTGCTAGATTTCAAAATGTAAGGTTCTTTTTCATCATTTAAAATTTTTGCACCCAAATTTCCATTTTTGTTTTGAGTGTGTGCTCAAGGTATTCTCTTTCATTTAGGGATGCAAAAGCTTTATCCAATTCTTATTGTCCATATTTTGCAGCTTTATTTCTTCCAACTTCAGCTTAACATGCTAGATGCATACATTTAAATCAACTATCTTATCCTAAAATGAATAAATTCCATACAAATAAAAAAAAAATTGAAAAAAAAAATTCATCTCATCATATTTCATCCATTCATTTCTTCCGGCAACTCAATTTCTACATCATGCTCCATGAGCTCTTCACTTAAAATTGTCCAGATGCCACTCTTAGAACTCTAATTTTTCTGTGTCTCCTAAAGGAAACTCCATAACATTGCCTTCTTTATGAAAAATTGTAGTGATTGTTTCCCTTCATGATCTTCATGACCTACACATGAGAAAACACATTAATTTCAAAATTTTGGAGATTTTGACCCTTTGCAAATACTCCTAGTGTCATTTTCTATTCTTGGAGATTCCCCATATTCCATGAGAATTTTTATAAGTATCTTCTCTTCACCCTAATCCTCATCTTCACTCCTTTACATAATACCTTTTGATCAGGGTTTATCTTTTCCCTCAACATCATTGTTCCCATTTTCCATTATGTCAGTCTCTCATAACGGTTTGTAGCACCCATTCTCTTCCTACTCTCGGTTTTGAGATGCAGCCCTTACACACACTTATTTTTGTTGCACATTTTGTTCTTGATTTTTCTTTTGATTTATATAAATTTCACCCACTTTAAATATGAAATTCCATCTAGCCACCTCTAGTATTTTTGCTACCAGTTTCTCCTCGATGACCTTCTTCCAATATCTCACTAGCATCATCAATGAGGCCTTATTCACACTCAGTGAGATATTTCATTAGTGTGTCATCAAGATCATTTATTGGCAGCCATCCATAAACCTTAATGTCTATCCATATCCACACTGATATATTCAGGGAATGTGTCTCCTTTTCATTATATGGATTCTAGTTTTCTACATCCACATAATAGTAAATAAAATGTACAATCCCAAAGTGAGAGTAACTTTCTATCAATTTTTAGTGCCCTGTATTCCTTAGTTGTAAATGAGAAAAAAGTCTCTTGAGAAAATGAGTCTCATTACCCTTCTCCTCTCGCTCATCTCTTGGAAGCATTTTGTAGCACCCCTTCTCTTCCTACTCTCGATTTTGAGATGCAGTCCTTACACCCACTTAATTTTGTTGGACATTTTGTTCTTGATTCTTCTTTTGATTTATATAAATTTCACCCAATTTAAATATGAAAGGCCATCTAGCCACCTCTAGTATTTTTCTACCAGTTTCTCCTCGGTGACCTTCTTCCAATATCTCACTAGCATCATCAATGAGGCCTTCTTCACACTCAGTGAGAAATTTCACTAGTGTGTCATCAATATCATTTATTGGCAGCCATCTCCACATTTTGCAGCTTTATTTTCTTCCAAATTCAACTTAGCATGCTAGATGCATACCTTTAAATCAACTATCTTATCGTAAAATGAATTAAATTCCATACAAATCAAAAAAATTAATTTGAATTATTTTTTTATCTCATCCTTTTTCATCCATTCATTTCTTCCAACAACTCAATTTCTACATCATGCTCCATGAGTTCTTCACTTAAACTTGTCCAGTTGCCACTCTTAGAACTCTAATTTTTTTTGTGTCTCCTAAAGGAAACTCCATAAACTTTCCTTCTTTATGAAAATTTGTAGTGATTATTTCCCTTCATGATCTTCATGACCTGAACATGAAAAAACACGTTAGATCTAAGACTTGTGTGATCCATAATGTAGATAAAAGAAATTTCATATTAATCACATAATTAGGATTAGGTTGACGTTTCGAACCAACTAATCACATTAATTTCAAAATTTTGGAGATTTTAAGCCTTTGCAAATACTCCTAGTGTCATTTTATGTTCCTGGAGATTCCCCATAGTCCATGGGACTTTTGATAAGTATCTCCTCTTCACCATCATCCTCGCCTTCACTCCTTTGCATAATACCTTTTGATCAGGGTTTATCTTTTCCCTCAACATCATTGTTCCCAATTTCCATTATGACAGTCTCTCATAATGGTTTGTAGCTTCCCTTCTCTTCCTACTCTTTGTTTTGAGATGTAGTCCTTACACCCACTTATATTTGTTGGAAATTTTGTTATTGATTCTTCTTTTGATTTATATAAATTTCACCCACTTTAAATATGAAAGGACATCTAGACACCTCTAGTATTTTTGCTACCAGTTTCTCCTCGGTGACCTTCCAATATCTCACTCACATCATCAATGAGGCCTTCTTCACACTCAATGAGACATTTCACTAGTATGTCATCAAGATCATTTATTGGCATCCATCCATAAACCTTACTGTATGTCAATATCCACACTGGTATATTCATGGAATTTGTCTCCTTTTCATTATATGGCTTCCAATTTTATACATCCCCATAATAGTAAATAAAATGTAGAATCCCAAAATGATAGTAACATTTTATCAATGTTTAGTGCCCTGTATTCCTTAGTTTCAAATGAGAAATAAGTATCTTGAGACAAACAAGTATCATTACCCTTCTCCTCTCCCTCATCTCTAGAAAGCATATCTGCATCCTTTTTAGAATCCCAATAGTCCACATATCATATTTATTTTCCAAAAAAATCACAACAATTGGGTACAATTGTGTGGTTTCTTTTTCCATGCATCTTTTGTGAACTAAAAATTCGTATTCAACAAGATTTATACTTGGATTTACTTCTTCCCCTATCAAAACAATGGTCACAATATCCTTCAACCAACTCAAGACTTTCTAGATGTCTATGTCATTTAAAAACCAATTCCAGTCTCTTCCGAATAAATTTTCCTGCTCTTCATCTTCCATGAGGACAACCTTTTCAACTTTGAGTACTGAAAAATCTATGCTTACATAAAACATGTCATTTTTAAATAGATGAGCCCTTCCAGCATCTTCTCACATCCTCTTCAGTAGTTCTTTTCTTTCCACTGGTGACTATTATGAGACAGAGTTGCCTCTTCCTCCATTATGACAAATTCAAGTTCCCTTCTTCATTCAATTCCTTGGGAAGATATCATAACACCTATGTGTGGTTTTCCTCCCTCATCATTATTGAAACCTACATCTAGATGCAATTTGTTAGATTTCAAAATGTAAGGTTCTTTGTCATCATTTAAAATCTTTGCACCCAAATTTCCATTTTTGTTTGAGTGTGTGATCATGGTCTTCTCTTTGTTGTAGGGTTGCAAAAGCTCTATCCAATTCTTATTGTTCACATTTTGAAGCTTTATTTTCTTCCAACTTTAGCTTAGCATGCTAGATGCATACCTTTAAATAAATTATCCTATCCTAAAATGAATTAAATTCCATATAAATAAAAAATAATAATTTGATTTTTTTTTTTAATCTCATCCTTTTTCATCCATTCATGTCTTCCAACAACTCAATTTCTACATCATGCTCCATGATCCCTTCACTTAAAATTTTCCAGATTCCACTCATAGAACTCTCTTTTTTTCTGTCTCATAAAGGAAACTCCATAACCTTGCCTTATTTATGACAATTTGTAGTGATTGTTTCCCTTCATGATCTTCATGACCTGCACATGAAAAAACACATCAATTTTAAAATTTTGGACATTTTGAGCCTTTGCAAATACCCCTAGTGTCATTTTATGTTCCTAGAGATTCCCCATAGTCCATGATACTTTTTATAAGAACCTCCTCTTCACCCTCATCCTCACCTTCACTCCTTTGCATAATACCTTTTGATCAGGGTCTATATTTTCCCTCAACATCATTGTTCCCATTTTCCATTATAACAGTCTCTCATAATAGTTTGTAGCACCCGTTCTCTTCCTACTCTCGGTTTTGAGATCTAGTCCTTACACCAACTTATTTTTGTTGGAAATTTTGTTCTTAATTCTTATTTTGATTTATATAAATTTCACCCACTTTAAATATGAAAGGCCATCTAGCCACCTCTAGTATTTTTGCTACCAGTTTCTCCTCAATGACCTTCTTCCAATATCTCACTAGCATCATCAATGAGGCCTTCTTCACACTCAATGAGACATTTCACTAGTGTGTCATCAAGATCATTTATTGGAAGCCACCTCTGCTACTTTTGACTTTGTAGACGGTCCACGAAATTCTCAAACAATCTCTCATTATCTTCTTCTCTGAAGATGCCAACTCTTGCTATTTCACAAGTGTGAAGGGTTTACTTATAAACATAGTTGCACTCAGTTATTGATCTTTTATTGAAGCAATAAACAAGTGCTTCAACTATTTCCCTGGCCTCTTAAGGATATTCTTCTTGAAACCCTTCTATTTAACAAGCATCTTGAACCTTCTTTAGTTCCAATCTCTATCTTTAGTGTTCTCATTCTAGCATCATATGTCAATTGCATTTCTCACTCTCCATATTCCCCATATGACATAGAACGAAAATACTTTGTATGACTTATATCCCCTAAACGAAAGTGTAAGGCATGAATCAATAGAGGATCTATCCTGTGATACACTCATTTTAAGGAAATGGCCTACCCCTAACCATATTGTAGCTGCAAAGGGACACTTCAAGAATCATACATCGTGGAGCCAAGGGTGGCTATATTGGTTTCCCCTTCTTATAAATGAACCTCTAACTTGTTGTTTTGTATGTTGATCTGAAAACTTAGAGAAGAATCTGTCTTAATATTTCTGATTTAGTGTTTACTCTCTTTAAATTGAATGTCATTTGATGGTAAAGTTGTACTCTTTAATGCACAAATTTTATGTATTATAAAGGTAAATTTAGAAATTATTTCAGTTTTCATTTTTTGTTTTCAAGTTAGATATTGTTTTCAATTTTTCAAATTTCTAATTTTATTGCAATGTGGCAAGACTTCTCGTGGCATGGGAACAACCCCAGGATAGGTAAACAAATAAGAATTTCAGTTTCATATTAGTCTCTTTAACTTTAACAATTTCTTTTATATATTTCATGCTTCTTATTATTTTATAATTTCACATGATGATCGCGGAAAGGGGCCAACCGAAGAACATGTAAAGTACTAGCCTTGCTCTATCTTTAGGTATTTTAGTTCTATACATAATTGAAATAATGTTAATTTTGTTCGAATATGCAGACGCTTGGCCATGGTGTGCCTGATGATTCCCTCAACGAGGAAGAGTTATCTTCATCCCCATGTCCATTCGTGTTGCCGCGAAAAAAGGCACTAAAAGCAACCAAGGAAATTGAGCATTTGGTAGACATTGTGCCTCAAACACCTGAATTAGGAAAAAGGACGAGACAAGTTATGAGATAAATTGGGATAGGTTGATTTACAATTTCTACATTAACTAAACTAACAAAAAAATTCTTTTGTATGTAGCTTTTTTTGGGACCTGATGTCCTAGGTGTTGGTGGTAGTGGGACACAAAGGCAAGAGATTCTCAAGCAAACCTCTCGTACACCTTCTACGCCTTTAGGTAGAAGCCAAGAAATGCACCCCCAAGAAGACACACAACCAACCACTGAATGTGTTGGAAATAATGAGGCTGGTATGGCCAAATTTATTATTGCATTTTGTAAAGCTACACGTGTCACCTCCATGGGGACCATTCCAGGCACGTTTTTGGTGAACAATGAAGGTTTTCCTATAAAGAAAGTAATCCCAGGTAATTTTTAATATTTAACTATTTCATGTACTCTATCTAAAACATATTTTATCATGATTATTATTTTTAAATTAATGATCATATCTTTTTATGTGTAGGAAACAATGATTTCTACAGGGCCTTGGAGAGCAAGGCGTTGGTAATTTTTGGCCCAATCATACACACAAGGTGGAATTCCTAGAATTCCAACCTAAAAAAAGAACTTCTAGATTATCTAGAAGGCCTTTTTGGGGTGGGCACATTTGATAGAACAACGGTCACCCAGGCGGTTGGAAAATATATGAAATATATGCGGGACACCTATAGGACCGAATTGCAAATTAACTCTAGATACAAGTGTCCTCTCATAGTTCTAGAGAGGAAGTGGAGAGAACTCATCGATGACAGAAAAGATAAAAAGGCCAAGAAAGAAGGAAAAATGCTAACTAGACCCGCAAGGTAAATACAACTTTAATTCAATAGCTTTAATTTTCTCTATGTCTAAAATAAAAGTGTGCTACATAACTGAATTCAAGATTTTGATGATAGGTTGCTTGACACATCAAAGGAAACCAAAGCTAATTTTAAAAAAAAAATGCCATCACAAGCTAGGTAGGGCAGCTACTTGAAATTATCCGCAAGAATTGTAAATAGCTAAACATCTTATAATTAATTGTATCGCCTCCCAACATTTTTGTAATCCCATCAAATAACATTAAAAATACACACTCATATGTAATGTAGGGTGACGAATTTGGAATGGAAACCACAAAATAAGATAGATAGATCGCTTTTTGTTCCATCTATCAAGCCGTAGTTGAACGTCATAGAAGCTTGGGACTGGTCCCTAAATCCATAATGCCTGATAAGGTAAAACGTTGACCTTTCAATATGTTTATTTTTTTCCATAAATTTAATGACCAACAACTTCATTTAAATCACCAAAACAACACTTTCAATTAGCTAAATAACCCAGTTGTAGAGAACTGCATTGAGAGAAAAATATTTCCAGAAGTAGATGGTCCTCACATGAAACCTGGTCATTCTAGTGGCAACCAAGCCAGCAATGCTACTATTAGTGACGGCCACAACTATAATTAATTTCTACTTATATTTTTTTCTAATTATACCTTGAGGGTTTTTTCCTCGTAACGTTTTTTGTTTAAATGATAGAGAATGTTGTACTTGAGAATCCTACCATCAGAGAGAAACATAGGGAAATGGTTCCAATGGTGACAACTGGTACACTAGGTAAATAATTTCATTGCAATTTTTTTTTATTAATATTACCAAAATAATTCAATGATATTTAAAAACTGACAATTAAAATTTAATACTATTTGTTTTTGTAGGCGATGCCTCGTCACTGCATGAGACCAGACATCGTGAGTACACAACTAGGTCAGCGATGCGGGAAAGCCACGAAACAAAAGTAGAGAAAAATGATTGTTAGACCATTTTTTGGTCATCTAACCCACTATCACTAGATGGACCAAAGTACACCATGTAAGACCAATTTTACCCTAAGTAAAATTGCCTTCACTATGTAAAATAACTTAATAAAACACATTTATTAGGTTGTTTATGGTCTAAATAGGAAACCCCAAAAGGAAATATTAAAAAAACCTATATTTGTTTGATTTTCCTGGTCATGTTTAACCCAAAACAAAGAAATTAATTAGATAAATCTTTATTTATCTTCTTATTTTCTAGGAATAATTATTTAAACCTTATTTAAATAATATTCCTTGTTAAATATGACTAAATCACCCATAAATGATTAAATAAATCATTATTTATTTGATTATCATCCAACCACTTCCTTAAAATGATAAATAAATCATTTATTTATTTATTACTTACAAATAAAGGGATTTGACCCAAGTCAAATACCTTTTCCCTCCAACAAATATAATAGAATATTCCATAAAAAGTGGATCTAGATTTGGTTAATGTTATTTTAATCATGCACCAAGATCTAGAATGACCCAATATTTTGTTATAAATAGGAGGGTTTTTCCTACCATTATTCACCTTTTGTTGCCTATTAGATCACTCTGGATCTAAACTCTTGGTCTGACTTTGAGCCATTATCATTGTCATATTTTCCATTATTTGCTATGTGAGCTCCCTTTGAGTTCTATATTTGTCTGGGTTTTCTACACCAACAGGAGAGAGAAATGCTAGATCTGAAGTGCTGAGGACTTCCAAGAACCCATCCCATTGAGGAGAATTGGAAACATCTTCTTGTTTTCCTCCCAGGTGCCCTTAATACAAAAAATTCTTTCAAAATTGTTCTTGTCTTGTCTATTGGATATATGGAGCAAACCCTTCTTTTTACTGCTTAATGTCTTTCTATGCATAGATCTGGTTTTTTGCAGCTCTTTTCTTGATCAACTAACTGCAAATCTGAAGATATTGGCAGCCACTTTTGATGTTAGGGCTATTAGTTATGCGTAGCTAAAGTGGTCTTTTTTCGTACACTTCGACAAAGGATTCATACTAACAAATGGCGACTCCACACGGGTTTTAAATTACGACCGCTGTCGTTTTTCCTATTCCTGCATATCCAGCTACTTCAGACCCTAGGGTTTCTTTTCATCTTTTTGTTTTTCCTATTTTCATGTGGTTTTTTCCTCATAAAGCCCTCAAACATTAAAATTTCTAATCTCCACAGTTTCCGTCCTATTATGAAAAGATACACAACAAGAACTGAGATCTAGTTAAACTTTTTCACAGAATCACGCCGGACAACTTGAGTTGAGGTTGTACCTTTCTGTTTAAAAACCATGATCTGACCTTGTCTACTTTTTCATACTTTTTCTACAGAGCTGGATGCAGAGAATAACTTGCATCGGGCTGCTTTCCTGTTTATATAATTTTTCTGTATCATCTAGTTTGCTGGGTTTCACTCTGTTCACCCCCGTATTTGACTGTTTCATCCTGTTTTACCTTTGTCTGTAGCCCACACCCCAGGCTTCAAGCCTTCCACCTTGTGGTGGAAGCTCAATGCTCAGTGTCTGATCTTCGAGGTCTTTACTTTCCTTTTGTAGGATCTGAACTATTTGCTCTTCTTGAATCACTACCTTCTTCTAAACACCCCTTGCAGTCTGTTGGACCTCCTTGTAGAACCTCCTCCCTGTCGTCTCTGCTTTTTGCTGATTTCCTCATTTTTTCCAGCCACCTTGCCTCTGCCTCTTGGCTGTGATCTGCACCTCTTTTCAGCAGCTTTCTTCTTTAGATCCTTGTCCCTTTCGACCCTAGATCTATTGGCCTCTTTTTAGTGTGTTTTGCCTAGATTTTTTCCCTCTTTTAGATTAGTTTTGAGAGACCCGCCTTGTTGGGTTGAATCGATGCACTAGTAGCTGTTAATTTTCTGTTATTTCAACATTATATACTATTTTTGCAGCATTATTTTCAGTCACGCGGCACACTTTTTCTCTTGCTCTCAAAACAAAAAGGGTTTAAAAATTAAAATTAACGCACGCCACACACTCACCCTAAGTGAAAAAGAGCCTGGTTTACACCGCCAGGAAAAGACTTTAAAATCAATTGACACTGCACCTTTTTTGCCCTTGTTTCGACATTGCAATCACTTGATTCTGCACCTCCCTACCTTTGTCGGTCATTCTTATTCCCCCCATGCCATGTTTGTGTTGTCACCATTGCACCCCCAAGGCGCGCCTCCCGGAGACTTCTTGGCCTTCACCCTCAGTTTACGGTCGGTCGACCTACTCCGTCCCGCCGTCGTCGAGCCAGTCCTCCTTCGAGTCTGCATTCCGACTCCTCTTCTGATTCATTGGGTTCTCCTTTTACTTCTGGTTCTCCCCCTGTCACCTTCACTATTTCTGGTCCAGGGCCTATCGCTAACGGTAATCCTGGCCCTAATGCCAGAACTACTACTAGCGGAACCGCCACAGGAACTACCTCGGCCGCACCCTTGCTACCGTACATCGCAGGCCTCAGCCTCCCCGATTTCAATCAGTTGATCAATGACCCTATACGCCATGATGTTGGTTGGCCTTCTATTCCAACCAAGCTCCCCTCCAACATCCCTAAGTTCGAAGGCCTTGCTGGAGAAGATCCAACCAACCATGTTCAATCTTTCCACATGTGGTGTTCCTCCAATTCCATTACCGATGATTCCATCCGTCTTCGGTTGTTCCAACACACGCTTACAGGCGAAGCTTCTAAATGGTATGTTGACCAAGCCACCTCTTCCCATACCACCTTTGCGACCATTGCCCAAGCCTTTTTATCTTATTTCCAGCTCCCTCTCCGATACGATACTGGTACGGAGCTTTTGACCTCTTTCAAGCAAACCTCTTCGACCCGCCTTTCCACTCATGTCCAGGAATGGCGAAGAAGACGGAGCTTATGTCGAGCTCCCCCCTTCGAAGATTGGGTTTATATGGACTGGTTCCTTCGCACTCTCTTAGCTCCCATTGGCAAAGATGTCGCCTCCCATTTCCCTCAAACCGAAGAAGCCGCCCTCCAAATAGCCTAGAAATATGACCTGATCTACGCTCAGTCTGGTTATGTTTATACCATCCTTCCTGACCTCCCCAGGCCCGGAGGCACTAACGCCTCGGGGGCATCTCATTCCACCAACAGTATCGTTGGAGCCCTTTCTCATCCATATGCTCAACCTCCTATGGGCTATGGTCTCCCTCAGGGAGGGGCCAGCACCTCTAGCACTTTTCCCCCTCCAGGTAGCATGTATCCAGGATACAACATGCCTCATCCTTTTGCCCAACCTCTTGCTTACCTCAATGTTGCCCAACCTAACCATTACCCTTATCTGTAGCCTGGTGCGCCAGCTCCTCCAGCATATGTGCTTCCACCTCCCTTGCCTCCTCCAACCCCGCAACAACACCTACAGCCCCCTCCAGGGCAAGTATTTGCACAGAAGGGCGCGGCTAATCCCCCTTCTTCTCAAAGAAGGCAGAGAGGCAATCCAAACCAATCTGCCCCTGGTACTCGTGGACCCAATCCTCAAGGTATTGACCCTAACACTGCTAACCAGCAACAGGGCACTCAGCCCAAGCCAGACAGGCCTCTTCGCACAAATAAGCCTTGTTCGTGTTGCGGTGTTTATGGTCATTACACCCACGATTGTCCCCTCTTACCACAGATGCGGCAGATGTGGGAGTCTCAAGCCACATTGTGAGGACAACATGCCTCCCCTCATGCTCCCCCTAATGTGGCCACTACTCAACCAGCTGTGTTTACTGATCCTTTCCCTCAGCAAGGATTCGTGGCTGCCCAACCGCCTGACGGACAGGCCGCCACTCAACCTTCCCCTTCTGCTTCCTCCGATTACTAGATCCTCATGATGAACTCTGATTCATCCCCAACCGTCGACCTTCACCTTCAAACTCGGTCTCGCCAGTACCCCAAGCCTCCCGCTCAGTCTGCCCCCGAGTCCCCTTCTTCCGGTTCTACAGAGCCTCTTTCGACATCCAATGGCCCCTTACATATCCCTCAACCCAAAGTTGAGGTTCATACCAAGATTCCTAAGGGACCATTACATCGAAATGCTACTTCTGGTCGAGCTGCTCATTCGTATAGCATAGTAGATGATTTGGTGCAATCTCCTGCTGCCATTTCCACATTGGAACTCCTCCAATCGTGCCCTTCCCAAAAGAAGGCTCTGCTATCTGCCGTGGGCGCTGTAGATCCTGCTGATGACCAAATGATTGTTTTCGATGCCCATCAATTAGAACATCCTCCTCTTCCTACTTCCGTCGCCTTCCAAATCCCAGTCAAAATCCGAAATGCCAACGTTTCTCGGTGTATAATTGATGAGGGGGCATCCACCTGTGTGATGTCCGCTTCGGTTTGGAAGCAACTCGGATCTCCTGACTTGGCCCCTTCCATGATCACCCTTCGAGCGTGGGACAGCCACGCCTCCCAGCCCATTGGCCTTTTTCGTAATTGTCCTATCACCCTTGCCGGTAAGACTGTTTGCGTTGACGTCGAAGTCATCGACGCCCCTCTAGACTACAACATTATATTGGGGCGAAGCTACACCTATGCCATGTCTGCTGTCCCATCCGCGGTTTTTCGCAAGATGTCTTTTCCTCACAATGGAAAGATAGTCACCATTGACCAGTTGACTTATCATGAGCCAAAGTCTCAGACCTCCCCTGAGACGACCATCTCTTCTGTAGCCAATAAACAAACCATCGATTCCTTGACCAGTGTCTCTCTCGGCATCTATAAAGACTCCTCTTTGCTTGGAACTTTTCCTGGTCTCCCTCCTCCTCCTATCTCTGATCCCAGCTTATCGAATGTTTGCATGATGCAATCGTCTCGGGCTGCCCTTAAGCGACCCACCTCGGCTAGTCAGCAACCTTAGCCGCAACCTCGCCCACTGCAACCCACTCCTAGCCCTTCATCTCCGCCAGCCGGACCTCCTCCTTCTGGCCCTTCTCCTACAGCTAGTATCCCTGAACCCCTTTATCCCCCTAGATCGGTTCCCCCAGGCCTTAATCATCTCGGAGCCGTCCCTCCTGGTCATTACCCCGCTGGTCAGATACCTTTTCTGGCTCCCCCTCCTGGAGTCTATTCAGTCCCCGTCATGGCCACCCTCTCTCTCCCTAACCTGACCCTGGGTATACCCGTCTGGTACCTTGACCCTCCAGCCGCTACCCCTCCTGGTCACCCTAAACCCTATCTTGCTTTGACACCGGTTCAACCGGTCCCCCTCGCTTCCTCCGTTGCTACCATGCCCCCTGCACCTCCCCAGGACCCTACCCCTATGGTGACAGCTCTAGGAAAGAAAGGCAAAGCTTGCAAGGGGGCATCCAAAGACAAGGTCACCCCGACTGACCTGGTTCCTCCTCCGCCCGCAAAGCCTTGCACCTTGTGTGATGTCATCGGTCACGCCACCCATACTTGTCCTGAATTGCCCCACATTCAACCCATGGTTAAAGTCGCATTCCCTGAGTCTATGGTCCCTGACCCCTCTCTCCTGTCTTCATCCGTAACCAAGAACCCAAAAACTATTCGCACCAGCAAAACCTATGCTTTGTGCAGTGTCCATGGCCATTATTCCCACCATTTTCCTCACCTGACGCATTACCGCGCCTCTTTATAAGTATTTCGAGAGTATGAGGTTGAAAAAAATCAGTCTGCCTCTCCCATACTTGCGCAGTATGCTTCAGGACAGCTTGAGGATCCCCCTGATCCCATTGACATCCCCCCCCCTGATGTCTAGATGACGGAGTCTACTACCACCATCCTCTACCTATCATCCTCTGTAAAACCCTTGGAGCACATTCCCCTTGAATCCTCCCTTGTTTTTTCGCTTGACCCCCCTTCAGCGACCACCCTGGGCTCCCCATATTTTAACCATTTGTTTCCCTGTTTTTCTGTCATTCCCCGTGACGATCTGTATGTGAGCCTTTTCCCCCTACAGATGATTTAGGTAACTTTGCCGTGTCATGTGGTGTATTTTCCACCTTTTACCCCCTCTTTTCCGTTCATACACGAGATAACTCCACCCGTATCTCTGTTGACCTCTGCAGCTCGAATCCCCGCCATACCTCCTATAGCCCTCATATACCACCCTCTAGTTTGTATATGAGTCATATCCATCCTGCTCATTGCACTCCCTCCCGCAGTTGCTGCTCGATGTCTTCTGTACACTCACGCTGCCGTCATTTTCCCTCCTCCCCCCATTTGTTGTCTTGTAACACTATTCCGCAGGACCTCCCGTCCTCACCCTATATCGGTTACGCTGATGGTGCAAGTCGTTACTCCCGGAATCTAGCCTCAGCAGGTTGGGCCATTTTCACCCCCTTGCATGCCCTTGTTCTCTCCAATGGGGTATGCATTGGTCCTGCCACCAATAATCAGGCCGAATATGATGCAGTGCGTGGTCTCTTAGTCGATGCCCTCTCTCATCGCATCCTCCATCTGCATGTTCGTTTAGATTCCCTACTTCTTGTCATGCAACTAAATGGTGTCTATCGTGTGCATAATCCTGTGCTGTTTAGATGATATTTACGAGTGAAACTCTTGATACGTGAGTTTGAAACCATAACTTTTACCCATGTACCTCGAGAACAAAATCACTATGTAGATAGCATTGCAAACCATGTTCTAGATTTGCATTTATCACACGCATTTTATACAAGACAATAACATTCATAATCATTAGACAAGATGCATATCCATAATATGTGTCGCAAAACATGTGTTTAGAGTCCATCTACTCTGATACATATGACATGCCCATTGCATGTTACAAAAAACTCAAAACTGGGGGCACCACCTGCCCCTATATACACACTAGGGGGCACAACATGCCCCACACCTAATCACTATCTGGCAGATCTTGAGCCAATGGCTCTGCTCCTGCAGCCTATAGATCCCGTATCCCCTGACCAACCATCGCCATGCGCCGCATGACACCTCGCCATTCTGAGGGTAGACCAATACATGGCTCTATGTAATGGTCATCTAAATCTTGCCACCCACACTCTGACACTCCGGTCAGCAACCTCTTGCATCTACGACATATGTCCTCCAGAAGAGAAGCTGCATCCTTATTATGCGTTGCTCTCGACCCACTCGGACCTACAACTGCAGATGCTGCCGGTCGTCCCATATATCTGGCCAGTTTTACCGGAGCTATATCTGCATACCAAAAGTACATGAATCAGTACCCTATCTACTATTCACTAACTTTAACATGCCCAAAAAAGAATAGTTACTTATCACTTACCATCGGGTCCCCATACTTGACCAGGCGGAAGTGGTAGGTCCGGATCCCCATAATAACTCATCCCACTATAGGGATAGTCGTCTATGTATAACGGCATCTGATCCCAATGGGCAAAGAACTCAGGTCGAAACACTCGTCCGACCGCCCCTCCTCCTCCTCTGCATAGTAGCTGCCCCCACCGGTGCATCCTGGGCTCTCTAGGGCCCCCATCTAGGAGCTATATATGAAGTCGTAAGGTCGGGATATTCTCAAAATAGAAGGAACACAATAAAGTCCCATATGAGAAATCGTGGTTCACTTGCCGCTTGCAAAGCGACAGCTGTCGTTTTAACGACACCAACATCATTTGGGCCCACCCATAGTAGGTCCCACTTAACCCACTCTCTACGATCATCATCTGCCCCCCAGTGATGTGATGGAACGCCTGGTTTCCCAGGATCCACAGCACCGTTGCGGCCACTGCCCGGGTCTCCAGTCTCGCTAGGTCCCCGATCGGTATCCGTGTCCCTTTGACTTGGAGACCCGGTCGACAATTCCGCTCCACAAACTCCATGATGTTCCGCCCCCGCAGTAACACTGGCTGTGTATTTCCCACCATCCCAAGTGGCGGGAGACCTGTCAGAAAATACACATCCTGGACTGTCAGTTCGATCCTGTGCCCCTGCACTACAAAGACCTCATGCTCTGGATCCCAATAACTGATAATCTGGGCCAAAAAGGGCTCTCCAGCTCTCATCAAAGGGTTCTCCAAAAACTTCAGAACCCCAAACCTGGCCAACACACGACAGACACCCTGATCTGTCTGGATCTCTTCCTGTAATGTACCCAGGTCTCTCTCTCTCCAGTTCACTCGTATATCTGCCATATCTGCACAAAAAAACCATCTTTGTCAGCCTACAGATAGGGAATACTGTAACCAAACACAAAAACCCAACTCTCAGCCATCAAATAGCACTAAAACCCCCTCATCTTCCAGGTCGCACTTTTTTGCCAAATCCTGAGACAGGTCGCACCTTTTTGCCCAAAACCTGCATCCCAGGTCGCAGATTTTGGCCCAAAAAGTGCGACCCGGCCGAAAAGATGCAAGGGGGTCTGTTCCTGAGGTTCTGGGCCCTAATCTGAACTTTCAATCCATCAAAATGAAAGAGTAAGGTTAGGCCTCTTACCTGCAACTGACGGATCTCGATTCCAATGATCGATTTGTCCGCTACGCTCACCGCAAGATTTAGGGCCTTCTCTCCTCTCTACATTCACCACAACAACACTAGCAAATGAGTGGATTTGGAGGGAAAACTGCCTTATTAAAAGAGAACCCTTGTTTCTTCTTTCGTCTGCTGCGACCATACCATAGCTCCGTTTAACAAACCGTCTGCACCATTGGAAAGCTCTCACCGAGCCCTCAAATGGGTATCTGTTAGTTTTTTGTGATTTGATAATTCACTAGGACACATTTTTTCCAAGATGGGTCACTTCACCTCTCCTTAAAATCGCATTTCTTCACTTACGACACTTGTACTTGGGTCACCATTTTGCCTCCTTACTTGTCTTTGTTCGTGTCGATTTTCGTCGTGAGTTACCATCTTGTACTCATGTTTTCATGGTCCCCCATTGGACCTTTACTGTGTGGCAGCACCATCGAGTCACCCTTGTTTAGAGCATCCGAGTGGAGTCATCATCGCATTCATGGAGTCTATCCCACGTCCCTTTTTACCCTGCTATAGTCCTCCATCCTTCATTGCTTGGTCTCTCCCTTGTATTTCACATTATGGCCTCCAGTCCCACTGTCCCTTATCCCTGATGATATTGTGTCAGTCGCTGCCATGTCATTCATGCCATTTATGCTCTAGTAAGGGAAGTCGTCCATTCGCTACTCATTCTCCTCCATTCCACCATCATCATTGGTATTAGTTTGTCCGTCGCTCTACTATTTTCTCTCGTGCCTTAGTTGGGGATCTCTCATTACCTCACCTATGGCGGACCTCCTTCTGTCGACATCATCTCCTTCATTCCAGAAGACAGGTCTAGAGGGCAGTGTACCTTGGTTCCAGCTTCCATTCTTGTTCAGTGCCTCGGATCCGGAAAAGGGATCTCTCATTTCCCTTTGACTTGATTTTTTCTCCACTCCAGCTCCTTTCAGCATGATCGAGATCCTTATACTTGATGGTTCAGTGATGTAGCAGCAGCTCTTGGTGATTCCCGGGTGTGTGCGAGATGTCTCAGCCCTCATGAGGGGGTGGCCCTGCAGGTAGCCCCCCACATGCCTGGATGACCTCTTCATTGTAGCCTTCGATGCAGCTCCATATATTTGATGATGTCGGCCTTAGCCGCTTGCAGCGCCTCTTTGATTTGCATGTATCAGTCAGATTTTGTGAGCCCTTCCCCGCTTATAGGGGGCATTTGGGTTGTATTTGTATCTCATGTACTCATATATTATTGTATAAGTCCTGGCTGTTATCCCAGGCACAACATGTATGTGGGATTCCTCATTGTATTCTTATCTGGCTCATGTTTATGCCGGTTGTACTTTATGGTTCGGTCCCTTTTTTACTGGACACACTATTCTTTTGTACTTTGTCTCGGCGGGCATAGGTATGCCTCCCCCGCCGCCTTTAGCACAGGTACCCTCTCATAAAAAGAGACTTGTTGCACTTGTAAGTCTCGTCTCCTCAGGGTCTAGTTCTTCAACACATTAGTCTACCTTACATTTCTCTCTCTGACTTCCCTTTTGATGTCTGGTGATTGAGTTCTTACAACGTACTTCGGTCATACGATTTGCTCCTAACACTCGCACGCTGGGGGGCAATCTGTTACACCATTTTTTGGTCATCTAACCCACTATCATTAAATGGACCCAAGTACACCATGTAAGACCAATTTTACCCTAAGTAAAATTGCCTTCACTATGTAAAATAACTTAATAAACTACATTTATTAGGTTGTTTATGGTCTAAACAGGAAACCCAAAAAGGAAATATTAAACAAACCTATATTTGTTTGATTTTCCGGTCATGTTTAACCCAAAACAAAGAAATTAATTAGATAAATCTTTATTTATCTTATTATTTTCTAGGAATAATTATTTAAACCTTATTTAAATAATATTCCTTGTTAAATATGACTAAATCACCCATAAATAATTAAATAAATCATTATTTATTTTATTATCATCCAACCACTTCCTTAAAATGATAAATAAATCATTTATTTATTTATTACTTACAAATAAAGGGATTTGACCCAAGTCAAATACCTTTTCCCTCCAACAAATATAATAGAATATTCCATAAAAGGTGGATCTAGATTTGGTTAATGTTATTTTAATCATGCACCAAGATCTAGAATGACCCAATATTTTGTTATAAATAGGAGGGTTTTTCCTACCAGTCTTGACCTTTTGTTGCCTATTAGATCACTCTGGATCTAAACTCTTGGTCTGACTTTGAGCCATTATCATTGTCATATTTTCCATTATTTGCTGTGTGAGCTCCCTTGAGTTCTATCTTTGTCTGGGTTTTCTACACTAACAGGAGAGAGAAATGCTAGATCTGAAGTGCTGAGGACTTCCAAGAACCCATCCCATTGAGGAGAATTGGAAACATCTTCTTGTTTTCCTCCCAGGTGCCCTTAATAGAAAAAATTCTTTCAAAAATTGTTCTTGTCTTGTCTATTGGATATATGGATCAAAACCTTCTTTTAACTGCTTAATGTCTTTCTATGCATAGATCTGGTTTTTGCAGCTCTTTTCTTGATCAACTAACTGTAGATCTGAAGATATTGGCAGCCATATTTGATGTTAGGGCTATTAGTTATGCGTAGCTAAAGTGGTCTTTTTTCGTACACTTCAACAAAAGATTCATACTAACAATGATGTTGATGATGTATTTAGGAGCTTTATAAGTAGGAATAAGAAAAAGAAAAATTGATAATCTAAAATATTGTATTATTATAAGAGAAATGTTACCATACTTGGAATCATTTTTGCGTTATATAAAAACTCATTTATCATACTATTTTTGTGCCAAGCACTTTCAATGTTTTCTTGCGTACTTTTTGTTGCATTTCTTTTTAATTAGATATTGAATATTTTTTTTGGCTCATGAATTGAGAGTGATGTGGGGGGGGAGGGGCCATAAGAGCTTCCACCTTCACATGGTTGGCCCTATTTATTAGAGAATAATTTATTGGATCGATTTAAACTTGGACCAAACCTCCCTCGATCTAACGTAGCAGCAAAAAATTCACTCTTGACTTAGTTTCTACTCTTTCAGATCGTGGGAGGCTTGTTCCAAGTTCAAGAGACTCCAATAAATTGTTCTTGAAACAAAGAGGAGCTTGGTAGCCCCTTATAAATTTCTTGACAAGCAAGCAAGGGGCTAATTTGTTTCATAAGCCTGTAAGGAATGCATTTCCTTTGTAAACACATCATCCTTGCAGCCTTTCCCAGTTCTATGCCTTGATGACCAAAAATCAGGCCCATAAACATTTTATTATGCCTTTTATACCCTTGCAAATTTCTTCATTTTCACCCCACTGTTCCTCTCCTCGAAGTTCCATTTCTTCCCCCTAATTCCCATAATTCCCCTTTCCATCTCAGAAATCCCCTCTAAAACATCCCTACTCCCTTGATCATTCCTAAATCCCCCCTTTTTCCCCTACCATTACCCTCCTTAGGCCCTCAAATGCACTAAAAAGGTTTAAAAAAACAACTTTCGGACCATATAACAGGCCTCAGCCCCTTCTCTGCTAGCCCCGCAGCCTTTCTCTCCATGTAACTCTATGCCATGACCGAGCGCTGGCCCAAAGGGCTCTAATCTCCAATGAGTATCGGGAGCGCCCCTGACCATTTATCTTGTAGATCGGATGACGATCATTAATTCCACAATGCCCTTATTTTCCCCATTTAAACTGCTGATCGCTCCATCGTCGTTCATTCACTGCCAGATCAACGGTCCAGATTTTACCTGCCAGTGGTCCCCGTGGCGCACTATTTCAAAACCCGGCGGTTTCTATCGCACCGCCTTCGGGCGCTTGGCGGTATTTCCTCATCGGCCAGTGATTCCATACACCTCTTGACACATGGCCCCTGTACGATTTCAAAACTGCTATCCCATCACGCGTTATCGTTTGGTACAAGACGCACAGCGATATTCACATTAGCCATTGGATCTTGGGAGCCTCATCTGATGGTCATCGATCGACGAAGCTGCGCGGGGTTTAACCCATAGTCTCCGTACCTCGGGCCCACTGTTCGTCTTCCTCTGCTGTGTTGCTCACTGTCGATCTCCTTTGAGATCTGACAGTCCAGATTGGTCTTCTCACCACTATTGACTATCCCGCTGTCAACCGGCTCCACCAGGTCACCTCCACGTGCCCCGCCGTACATCCGCCCTCCTGTTTCGTATATCTGTTCAAAGGTCAGAGATTCAAAGTTTTTTCGTTCATTTTTCCTTTCGCGCCACCTTCTAACTATAGTCTTCATCGTTTCCACCTCACTACAGGTCATCCACGATAGTTTTTCCATCAAACCAGTCCGCATCATCAGTCTAGCCACCCCCCGTTGCGTCCACCACCCTCATGGTTTTCTTAAAAAGTTGCGTTTTTTTTCAGGGCTTCCAGAGAGGTGGAAAGCCACCATGATTCATAGGAATCATTGTAAGCGATGCATTGAGTAGGAAGAATTAAAACTGAAGCTGGTACTACAGGGAAATGTCAAGAAAGGTGGCGGCAGTATAAATTCCATCGAAGGACAAAGTTTGAAACTTTGCAGACCCTGTCCCGAGATCTTGCAGAATCGAGACATTTATGAAGCCGTGGAGAAATACCAGCTTATAATCAAGGATTCCAGCATTCAGAATTGAGGGTTGTGAGTTTTAATACAGTAGTTTAGAGGCAAAGCACCAGATCAATGACCCCATAGATTATGCAAAGGTACAACACGCAGAAATCGAGGCATATCAAGGGTTTATAGAACAGCAGAATGTTTTTCCCTCCATTAAGGACAAAGCGCCCATACAACTTTCAATCTATGCCATGTTTTGGAAATATTTTCTACCCTAAAATAGCCCCAGTACTATTAGAGCATTTACTTCATCAGTATGGCAGATTTATTTATCATTTCTTTATCTTTTGTTTATTCCCCAATAGCACCACACAGTATTGTAGCTAGAACACATCAGAAGTCATATCAGAGTAATCTCCAGTCTGAAGAAGATCATTCGTTCACCCAAAGAACACCAGATATTAATGCATAGGATTTATACAGAATAGGCTTTGGCCCTCTTTCTTTTCAGAAGTTTAATACTGCATTTAGTTCTCCACCTACCTCCTCTGCTCCTCCAGAGCTATAAATTCATGAAGAAACTCATTGTAATGGTTGTTGATCAGTTATCAGAGAACTAAAATTAGTTTCTTTTGAGACACAGTCTCTGTTTAAATATTGTAAGATAGGTTGAACGAGATGTTTTCATACTGAGTATTCAGCTATTGGAAATATTGTACTTGATTGGTATTTTTATTTAATATGGCAATCACATTCCTTTGGATCCTGATCTGAAGCAGTGGTGATGTTTTCCTATCTCTGTGTTTATATTCATTTCATTTTGTTTCTACTGGCTTGCATCAGAATATTGGCATAGGATTTACCCTTGTTAGGTACCCTATGTTTCTGCTCTCCTTTCCATTTATGTTTCTCTTCTGAATGTATTATCTGAGACATGATTTCAGTTGGTTTAACCAGTGTGGTGGATGATTATTTCCTGCTCTCTGATGTATGAATTAAGTGGATTCATTTCTTAGATGCTTCTTGTTATAGATTTAGTTGGAAGATTTGGGAACACTGGGGATTAGAATTAGCCCTATCCACTAGGATCCTTGTATGACCTGCTGATCTGTAATTTTGTGCTCTAAAATCTGTGTCATTTTCCCCTCCCTACTTTCCATATCACATAATCATCTTGAAAGATCCTAAGTTTCAGATGACTAGCCCAATTGAAAGCCTGCCTATTGATTAGCAAGCAAATCCTTTCCTGACTCCATTGCCCAATCGTTTTGAATATCTCCTGGAATATTTCTCCTCTACTTTATCCCTCTTTGCTCATCCTGGTCTAACATTGAACCCTTATTTCCTGATAACCAGCAACTAAAACAAACAGTGAACAAACAAACCAAGAGTCTTATAACTAGCCTAAAATCATAACATTTGAGCCTCATAGACATAAACCTTTGCTCATACAGAAAGATCCCTCTCTGGACCCAGAAGGGCTAGATCCTGAGGTCTGAAAGTGGTTCTGATGTTGTCTCATATTTTGGTCTTTCCAATCTGGCCAAAACATGGGAACCCCAACATAATGGCAACTCCGCTGGGGAATTGAGTGCATTACACCTTAAACATTCTTAAGCATTCATAAGACCTACAATCTCTGGTTAGGTTGGCAGTTAAACTGTCTTATTCTCACATCAACCTCTATACGATTTTTTGTGTTTTCCCATACTCTTGGACAGAGTCTGGAAAGGGCCAGGTAGCCTCCATATCTTACACTCTTTCAGAGGTGACATATCTGGTAAATGCCCTCCCAGTCGATCTCTGGTTAGATTTTTTTGTGTTTTGAATATACCCTTGCAAAGGGACATCGCAAGGGCATTGTGGTGGACAATGTACCCTCCAAAAGAGCATCCTAAACCTTCTATCTAGAGACTCCATAGTTCTCTAAATGTTTCAAAGACTCCACTAGTGATCAGTAGGCCTGCTGATTATCTTGGTTCACATTAGACTCCACTGGGAGACCAACCTCCATAACAACATCAACCACAGTAGAATTAACAATTAGGGTTAAGATGCTTGGTCAGAAACAACATTCTGGCTTATAGAACCATTCATACAAGAGCTTACCTTGACCCAGACCCACCTGAAATAGTTGACAATCCTGAGAGTATCCTCAAGGGAGCTCATACACCTAAAGGATCAGCTATTTCCAAACACATCCATAGAGATAATTCTGCACCAGAAGATCTTACAGCTCTATCACACTTCCACCTTGACCTAGACCTACCTAATATCTTATCCAGAACTAGGTCATTCAGTGGCATAGACCAGCCAGACCCTGAGCTTCCTGATTCACCACAGAAAGGTGGTAGACACCTTGGGAATAGACAGACCCCTCCATCTACACCTCTTGATTCACATTTCACACAAAACTTGGGGCTCAGTCACCCTAGGTCTGCTCATCAGTCCTTTGCTGGTCATAATATCCCTGTCATCCATATACTTGCTGCCCAAGCCCTTGTAGCTCATCAAAACATCATCATGGCAGCTTGGTATGCACCTCTGGTTTTACCCCAGCCTCTAGTACCCTTAAAAAATGATTATCAGTCTAAGATCCCACACTTCACTGCAAAAGAGTCTGTCACAGATCAACAACATGTAGATAATATGGAGGATTCTTTCGACTATATGGAAATTGATGACAATACAGTCAAAATGAGAATCTTTGCCCAGAGCTTAGGGGGTGATGTGAAGAAATGGTTTAAGGGCCTGCCTCCAGGTAGCATCAATGATCTTCCGGGCTTATATCAGACTTTCATAAACAAGTGGGAAACTAGGGTGAATCCCTGCCAACTCCTAGCAGAATACATGACCCTTAAGAAAAACGTAGGAGAGAGTGTCCACGATTACACAACAAGATTCAACAGCCTTTATAATGCCCTCCCTCCACATATGAAACCTCCACAAGGCATGGCCCTAGAAAAATACCCTGAAGGCTTTGATGCTGACATGGCCTATGAGCTTAGGGATAAGGAATACAACACATTGGAGGACATGCAGAAAGGAGCAATGAATATAGAAGCCAACCTGATTGAGAAAAGAGCAATACTGAAAGCTGAGAGAAGGGTAACATACAGAGATGACAATGTAGCCTCCACATCTGACCAAAATTATGATAAGCTATCCAAAAACGTGGAAAGGTTGCAACAAATGATGGAAAATATGGTTGTCACCATTAACAATCAGAACAAGAACTAGAACCAAAACTTTAGAAGAAACAACAACGCTCCCAACAGACAAAGAGAATCAGATCAACAAGTTATTCCCCCATTCCAAGAGAATTTTCTTGATGAAGATGAGGGAATAATAGAAGAGTCTGAGGGAAACACAATTAATATGTTTGAAATAGAAGATTCAATCCATAAATATTATTCAGAAGAAGATCAGCCTTCACCCTCTGGTTGGGAGGAGGAATGGTTGGAATCTGAATATTATAGATTAGGATTTGAAAATTCCATGATGCAGGTCAGAGAACAGTATGAACTTAGAAGAAAAAAGAGTCAATAAACTTCCAAATCCAAAGCTTCTAAGACTACCATCAAAAAGAGGCCTGAGAAAACTACTAAAGAAACTGTTGAAACCAACAAATCAGCAGCTGAGAGTTCTGGAAAGAATAGAGGAAAAGACAACTAAAACGCTAATGCACAATGTAAGCCAGCTAGCAGAACTAGTACTACAGTTAGTGCTCCTGATAAAACTGCCAAAAGCACTGTACATAATGAGAATCAGCCCACTGATTCAGCCACCAAAGCAGTGGCAAATAGAACAGAGATTAGTATGCCAAAGAGTCAGTCCACTTTCAATTTGGAAAGTGAGATTTCAAGAATTAAAATCTCTATCCCACTTTCTGAGCTGGCCACTCAAGATGTATACAAAGGCCAGATTTTGAAGGCTTCGAAACTTAATGAGAATGGTGACTCTATTAATTTGAATGATGATCATCCTGCCCTCTTTTTTGGTCCTAAGATAGAGGGGAAGTTTCAGGAAGGGGTAGTTCCACCCTTCTATATCAGTCTCAACATTCATGACAAGATCCTGCATAATGCAATGCATGATTCTGGAGCATCTCACAACCTAATGCCTAAGGTAGTTATGGAAAGACTAGGTCTAGAGATAACCAGACCCTACAAATACTTATACTCATTTGACTCTAGCAGAGTAAAATGCTTGGGCCTGATTAAAGATCTATGCGTGAGTTTGACCCAGATCCCTGCGAAATGTATGGTCATGGATGTTGTGGTGGCAGATGTGCCACCCAAGTATGGCATGCTACTATCAAGATCATGGGGAGCCAAGATGTAGGGTACAATGCAGATGGATGGCTCATATGCCACAATCCCAATATTTGGCCAACTTAGAAAACTGTATAGGGAGACACAGATGAAATTCCTAGTCAGTAGCCCCAAAAAACTAGAAAATTCAACTGTTTATTTTGTACATACAGACCTTGAATCCTTCATATTTTGTAATGATGAATCCTTAGAAGGCTCGGGATCCCAAAATAGAGATACAAACGGAGAGGAAGGAGCTATTTATTTTAACATAATGGCTGCTCTAGATTTAGAGGACAACGAAGAAGAAAATCTCAACGAAACCTATAGGATATGCGGTGGAGACCTAACCCCGAGTGAACAAGGAATAGAGCGTAAACAACCATCTAGCCAGATCCCCGAACCTCATACATTCCACGAAGAACAAAGCGATCCACAACCTAGTACAGACCCTATAACACAACACAATGGCGAACCCAGTTGTAAGGGAGAAAACAATGATAATCATGAGAATAAACCCTTATGGGAAATGAGCTTTGATGGGTCCTGTACTAAAAGGACTACTGGAGCGGGGGTATGGTTACACAATACAGAAATTGACTACGCTGAGAGCCACGCCTGTAGTCTTCATTTCAAATGCACAAACAATGTTGCAGAATACGAGGCTCTAATCCTGGGTCTTAATCTGTTGAAGAAAAAGGGAGCCCGTAGGATAACCGTAAAGGGAGACTCAGAGTTATTTATTAAACAAGTGAACGAAGAATACACATCCAAGCATCCTAGGCTGAGGGCATATAAGAACGACACCAAGGACATATTGAAAACATTTGTTGAATATAAACTGGTGTTCGTCCCTAGGAGTCAAAATTTTATTGCAAATGGATTAGCTTGCCTAGCCAGTTCCTACCCCAAGACTTCCAGAGACCAACAGATCATCATTCAGACCAAATTCAGACCTGCTGTGCCAGATAAAGAAAAATATTGGCAAGTTTTTGAAGGTGATAAATAGATCGAAGACTTCCTGGTAGGCAGAGATGAGTTTGAATTTTCCGACTCAAACTCCCAACCTGACCATAGCTGCCTAAGTGATGAGTCCTAAAATGAGGAAGAAACACCCTGTAACATAGAAATAAACTCTTTATATGAACAGACTGGAAACCCAGACCGCAAATGTGAAAATGCAGATAGTGAAGAGGTAGAGGTGTTGCAGGCCAAAGATAAGAATATACCTAGAGGCCTGGCACCCTTAGAGGACCTTTTTGACTTTGATGATGTGGAAAAGAAGCCCACTATAGAGCATGCAGACTCTGACGTGGAAGAATGCAACATAGGTATTGAAGATAAGCCCAAAATGATTAAACTGGCTAAGTCCTTACCTGCAAACATGAAGAAGAAATACATTGACCTTTTCAAGGAATTCATTGATGTGTTTGCATGGAGCTATGAAGACTTAAAGTCCTACGACACAAATATCATTCAGCTTAAGATACCCTTGAAAGAAAATCAGAAGCCCTTTAGGCAAAAACTTCACAGAATCAATCCTAAACAATTGCCTGCAGTAGAGAAGGAGATTAAGAAAATGTATGAAGTAGGTATAATTGTGTCGGTGAGGTTCTCTGATTGGGTATCAAACTTGGTGGCTGTGAGGAAGAAAAAAGGAGAAATCAGATTGTGCATAGACTTCAGTAATCTTAATAAAGCCTCACTCAAGGACAATTACCCTTTGCCTAAAATGGAACATATCCTCCAGAAGGTAGTGGGCTCTAAAAGAATCTCCCTGCTGGATGGCTTTTCAGGTTATAACCAAGTCTTAGTGATCCCAGAAGACCAACTCAAAAAAACTTTTACCACTCCATGGGGTACCTTCATGTATGTGAAGATGCCTTTCGGATTGATGAACGCTGGAGCCACCTTCCAAATAGCAATGGACATAGAATTTTCAGATGAGATAGGGCACTTCATTTTTATCTACTTAGATGACATAACAGTCTTTTCCAAGACCGAAGAAGAACACCTGAAACATCTGAGAAAGGTATTTGAGAAATGTAGAAGGTTTGGTCTGTCCCTGAACCCTAAAAAGACTGTCTTTAGGCTACAAGAAGGTAAACTTCTTGGCCACATTATATCCGAGGAGGGAATCAGGATAGACCCACAATGAGTTGAGGGAATACTACAGATCAAACACCCCAGAAACATCAAGGAATTACAGTCTTTCGTTGGGAAGATTAATTTCCTTAGGAGGTTTATTCCAAATCTGGCTGAACACCTTAGGAACATGAATAACATGCTGAAGAAAGGTGCAGGAGTCAAATGGACTGTGGGAGCTAAACAATCCTTTGAATCAGTGAAAATTGCACTTACCCAAGCTCCCGTCCTAATCAGCCCAGATTTCTCCAAAGATTTCCTGATCTTTTCATTTGCCTCTGAGCATACAGTGGCTGCAGTCTTGCTGCAGAAAAACATAGAGGGAATGGAACAGCCAATTGCCTTCTTTAGCAAAGCACTCAGAGATGCACCCTTGAAATACAACTTCCTGGATAAATATGCCTATGCTATGATTAAGGCCTTGAAAGACTTTAGGGTGTACATATTGAATTCTCATACCATAGCTTATGTGCCCAACATCATAGTCAAAGATATACTGTCCCAAGACCCAGATGGGAAAAGGGGCAAATGGATAGCCGTGATCTTAGAGTATGACCTTGAGATAAAACCCACCAAACTGATTAAAGGCCAGGGCTTAGCTAAATTAATGGCTGAATCCAACCTACAAGCCCTAGACATTAACATGATAAATACCTTAGATGAGCAACAAGAATTGCCTGATCTCACTGTTGAGGAAAAATTTTAGAGCTCTCCTTGGTATTCTGACATTCTATATGTGCTTACACACCTCAATGCCCCTCCCATACTATCAAATACTAAGGCCAGATTATTAAATATAAAAGCCAGAAATTACTGCATCTTGGATGGAAACTTATACTGGAAGAATCCCAATGGCCTCTTGCTTAAATGTTTGACTGAAAATGAGCAGAGAGGGTTAAAAAATAATTCCACACTGGAGAATGTGGAGGCCACCTGAGTTGGAAAGCCACTGCAAACAAAATACTCAAGGCTGGCTATTATTGGCCCACACTCTTCAATGATGTTCATAAAATGATAGTTGCCTGTCACAAACGTCAGATCTTTGAAGGCAAAATAAAAATCCTCCCTTTACCCCTATAACCCATCACTGTCGAAGGCCCTTTTCTGCAATGGGGCCTAGATTTCATAGGGGAAATTCACCCTGCTTCTTCTGCCCAACACAAGTGGATCCTAACAGCCACAGATTATTTCACTAAGTGGATAGAGGCCGTGCCCACTAGGAATGCCATAGATTCAGTCATCATTAGTTTCCTAGAAAGTCACATCCTCTCTCGGTTTGGCTGCCCAAGGAAAATAATCACTGATAACGCCACTGCTTTCGGATCCAAAAAGATGGTTGATTTTTTTCATAGGTACCAAATAGCACTCTATCATTCAACTTCCTATTACCCTCAAGGTAATGGATTAGCAGAATCATCAAACAAGAGCCTGGTGATCATCATCAAAAATTTGTTGGAAGAGAACAAAAAATCATGGCATAATAAGTTAGTACATGCTTTATGGGCTGACAGGCTTACAACAAAAAAGTCCATTGGCATGTCACCATTTCAGCTTGTCTATGGAACAGAAGCAGTTTTCCCTACCAGCCTTGGGATACCAGTGATCAAACTGATCCAGGAGATCCAAACAGAAGAAAATGGCATGGTGAGGAGAATAAACCAAACAATCCATCTTCAGCAGACAAGGGAAGAGGTCTACAATAGAGCAGTACGAGTTCAGGAAAATATAAAGAAATTTTTTGACAAAAGAACCAAAGCTGCTAATTTCAAATTTGGAGATAAGGCTTGAAGTGGGATTTGAGAAGAGAGGATAAAGGAAAGCACAACAAATTCGACATTTTGTGGCAAGGTCCATACCTCATCCAGGCCACCGTGGGTCCCAATGCTTTCTTCTTACAAGAATTAGATGGAATTGAGCTATTTGGGGGTCCTGTCAATGGCAGGATGCTCAAACATTACTTTTTCTAATTTACAATTTCCAGCCTCCATTTCCATTGTACATACCATTGCAGTTTTTATTTTCAAAGAAAAAGAGAAAATGTTTCAAAAAACAGAGGAAAGGCAGAGGTTCAGACATGCTTAAAACATGAACCTCTTATGTGCAAAAGATCGACTCTAACAAGCTCAAAACCTGAGCCAAAGAAAGTAAAACAGCTGGTCCTAACATGCCCAAAATCTGGACTAGCAAAGAAGAAAGAAGAATCAGCTCCAACATGCCTAAAATCAGAGCTGAAATGAAGAAAGAGTGACTCTAACAAACTCAAAACCTGAGTCACAAGGAGAGAAGGATACTCTAAAAGATTTCAGATTTCAAGCCTTCACAGTTTTGTCTTCAGTTTTGCAAGTTTCTATCCATGTGCGATTGTCTTTATGCCATGGTCCGCAGCAAGCCAGACAGTCTAATCCTGGCTTGGCTGTTTTTCAATTTCTGTTTTAGAATGTAGAGAATAAATCTGCTGGACAGTCTAATCCCAGCAGATATCAGATTAGGTAGAGAAACACATGAGACCAACAGTTTAATCTGGTCTCATGGAGTAATAAGTGTAGATTTAGAATAGGTTTGTTTTCTGTTTGAAAAAATAAATGATGTAAAGGGTCTGCTAGCTCAAATGCACCCTAGAAGAAGAAAAAATGCTAGGATTGTAGTATGGGTAGGTAGATTGTTGAGGAAAGATTTTCTGCTGATGTAATGTCTACATATTGTGGCAGCTGATCGAAGAAATAAAAGGATGTGCCAATCAGCAGGCATCTGGCCTACTCCAAAGTTCAATTTCTGAATTCTTGACTCCTTCAAGAAGAAGCCATCCCCATGTGGAGCCATTGTTAGCCCCTTATAAATTTCTTGACAAGCAAGCAAGGGGCTAAATTGTTTCATAAGCCTGTAAGGAATGCATTTCCTTTGTAAACACATCATCCTTGCAGCCTTTCTGAGTTTTATGCCTTGCTGACCAAAAATCAGGCCCATAACAATTTTATTCTGCCTTTTATACCCTTGCAAATTTATTCATTTTCACCCCATTTTTCCTCTCCTCGAAGTCCCCTGTCTTCCCCCTAATTCCCCTAATTCCCCTTTCCATCTCAGAAATCCCCTCTAAAACATCCCTACTCCCTTGATCATTCCTAAATCCCCCCCTTTTCCCCTACCGTTACCCTCCTTGGGCCCTCAAATGCACTAAAAAGGGTTTAAAAAACCACTTTCAGACCATATAACAGGCCTCAGCCCCGCAGCCTTTCTCTCCTGTAACCCTGCGCCATGACCGAGCATTGGCCCGAAGGGCACTAATCTCCAATGAGTATTGGGAGTGCCCCTGACCATTGATCTTGTAGATCGGACGACGATCGTTAATTCCACAACGCCCGTATTTTCCCCGTTTAAACTACTTATCGCGCCATCGCCGTTCATTCACCGCAAGATCAACGGTCCGGAGTTTACCCGCTAGTGGTCCCCGCAGTGCACTATTTCAAAACCCGACAGTTTCTATCGCACCGCCTTCGGGTGGTTGGTGGTATTTCCTCATCGTCCAGCGATTCCATACACCTCTCTACGCGTGGCCCCTGTACGATTTCAAAACTGCTATCCCATCGCGCGTTATCGTTCGGTGCAGGACGCACAACGATATTCACGTCAGCCGTTGGATCTTGGGAGCCTCATTCGACGGTCATCGATCGACGAAGCTGCGCGGGGTTTAACCCATAGTCTCCGTACCTCGGGCCCACTGTTTGTCGTCCTCCATTGTGTTGCTCACCGTCGATCTCCTTTGAGATCTGATGGTCCAGATTGGTCTTCTCCCCACTATTGACTATCCCGCTGTCAACCGGTTCTGCCACGTCACCTCCACGTGCCCCGCCATACATTCGCCCTCCTTTTTCGTATATCTGTTCAAAGGTCGGGGATTCAAAGGTTTTTCGTTCATTTTTCCTTCCGTGCCACCTTCTGACTGTAGTCTTCATCATTTCCACCTCACTACAGGTCATCCACGATAGTTTCACCATCAAACCAGTCCGCATCATCAGTCTAGCCACCCCCCGTTCCGTCCACCACCCCCATGGTTTTCTTAACAAGTTGCGTGTTTTTAAAGGGCTTCCAGAGAGGCGGAAAGCCGCCATGATTCATAGGAATCATTGTAAGCGACGCATTGAGCAGGAAGAATTAAAACTGAAGCTGGTACTATAGGGAAATGTCAAGAAAGGTGGTGGCAGTATAAATTCCATCGAAGGACAAAGTTTGAAACTTCGCAGACCCTGTCCCACTCCATTAAAGCCAAGATCTTGCAGAATTGAGACATTTATGAAGCCGTGGAGAAAGACCAGCTTATAATCAAGGATTCCAGCATTCAGAATTGAGGGTTGTGAGTTTTAATATAGCAGTTTAGAGGCAAAGCACCAAATCAATGACCCCATAGATTATGCAAAGGTACAACACGCAAAAATCGAGGCATATCAAGGGTTTATACAACAGTAGAATGTTTTTCCCTCCATGAAGGACAGAGCGCCCATACAACTTTCAATCTATGCTATGTTCTGGAGAGATTTTCTACCCTGAAACAGCCCTAGTACTATCAGAGCATTTACTTCATCAGTATGGCAGATTTCTTTATCGTTTCTTTATCTTTTTTTTATTCCCCAATAGCACCACACAGTACTGCAGCCAGAACACATCAGAAGTCATATCAGAGTAATCTCCAGTCTGAAGAAGA